>VYZV01030671.1:95539-126741 GCA_013401275.1 Pandion haliaetus | reverse complement strand
TACTCACACAGAGCATGCTATGAAAGTGATATATGCTGTCATTCTTTTTCCACCTTATTATTCTGCAGAGTTTATCACAGGGAATCTTACCATTGCCCAGATAGAAGACAGCAGAATTATCACGCATGGTTCTAGTTCCTCCATGAGTGCCGTGACCCGGATTTCTTTCTGTCTTCATGACCCAAGTCATTACTTCAAGTCAGCGTCATTTGTCTACAACTGGGATTTTGGAGATGGGTAGGTGTGGTTACTTCATTTGCTTCAATGAGTATTCAAGATGGCTCCGATTCAGATGCTTATCTAGAGAAAAATCCTGATTAAATCATAGGACAAAGCATACACCTTTGTCAGTTGGTGCATTCTTAGTGTATAATCCGGGTGAATTACAAAAACTTTGGCACAGAAATCACTGCATACTCACAAAAAGGTGGTGTTTTAAAGACCTAAATTTCTTGTTCAAATATATGCTTCGGTGTATTACTATGTGTGCAATGAGCTGAACTGAACTGAATGAACTGGGAAAAGTCACTTATCGTAAATTGTTATTTTAGAATATCATTACCCCTGCTGATCACCATTAGCAGTTTGTTGTTGATGAATATGTGAATAATTTGTGTGCTTAAGGAGAATGGAAGCAGTATACTGTCTTGTGGTTGGGCGATAAGTAGCTGTTACTATGACCAGCTACCCATAAATATACCATAGCTTGGGTGAGAAGCTTTTGAAAGTGGATAGGTCTCTCAAATAATATGGAGGTGCACATTAAGCCACACCTAATGCTTACCTAATAACAAAATGGAAGGGGCAGGGGGGAAACAACATAGCTTATAACCATCAGAAATAAAACCATGGGTAGTATCTATCCCTTAAGCCACTCTGCAGTAGGGAGGAAAAAAGACATTCAGTTATTTTCCTTCTCTGAGGAAAAATATATGTCCAATACAAATAAGTGTATGCAAGAGAAATTTAAGTTTTAGTCTTTGAATACCATATTCTTTCTTTCTTCTCCCCCTCTGGACCTTAGTGCTTCGGTTAGCTTATAGTCCACCTGCTATAAAGGTAGTTTCTATAATTTACTGACTATTCCTATTCCATTTTGTGAATTCTTTTAGCATTATCTTTAGTTTCTTTTATTAAAAATGCATAAATATAATCTGGGTCTTGTACTGATTGTAGTTTTATTGGTAATGCCACAGACATTAATCCTCACTGATATGTACATAAAGTAGAATCACAGCTGACTGTAGCATTGTCTATGAAGAAAATATTTGAGGTTGCTCCTTTTTTAAATCAGAAATATGCAAGGACTTGATAAAAGGCAATTTTTATTCTAAATCTTTTCATGTTACACACAGAGTTTATCAGATCACCAAGGAACCCTTTGTCTACTATAACTGCTCTACCACGGGTAATCGTACAGTGCATCTGAAAGTCATAGCTGAATGGGAGCAAATTGGAAGCATTATACATGAAAGAGAAATGGTGCAGAAAACTGGTGATTTTACCACTGCTCTGGAGCTGTTAGGTAATTATAAAACATTTTGCATACTCAGAACAGAATTTGCTATATAGATGTACAGATACAATCTAGCTTTAACGTGATAATACCACTTCAGCATTGTTTCACATGCAAGAACTGGTCAACATTATTCAATGAAGAGTTTCCATTGTGCTGTTCTGCTGCAGAAAAAATAGGGGGAAATACGTAAAATCTTCTGTTTCTTTTTCATTTACCAAAAGATTCTCTGTCTTTTGTATAAGTCTCACATACACGTAAAACTTACAGTAAAATATTTACCATAACTTATGGAGGATTTGTTTGATTTATGTCAGCTAACCCTAAAAAATAAATTAGTTAAAATAAGCATTAGGAAAGTCCCATTAATTTGATCAGCTTCAGAAGTAAACAAACACATAAGTAAAAATGTAAAGGATTAATAAAGTAGTTGATTACATATTAAAAAGAAATCACAAAACATTCCGGAAAGCTTACAATTCTACTGGTAGGTTTCCTTTTTGGGTATGAGGCAAGTAGTATTATTTGTGTGACTGATGGAGCTAAAGTCTGTGAAGTCTATGAAAACAAACCTTCACTGGAAAACCAGTGAATTTCAAGTTTACACGTGGAGTATGACATGCTTTTTTTTTTCTTCCTCTCAGATGCTGTTAAAAGTATTAATGTAGTGGGCTCCAGAGAGACTCACGTAATGGAAAACTTGAGTTTATCTCTTCATATCAATGGCACGTAAGTAGCAAACAAAACTTTTTTTCCCCCAAAATCCATTGTCTATTTAAGTGATTTTCCCCCATTTCCTTAAAATAGTCAGTTGCAGCCCACAGAACTGTTTGTTAAAACAAAAAAGAAATTTCCTTTGAACAAAATGCTGTTGACTATTACATTTTCATGACTTGAAATACCATGAACTCTAAGAGCCTGAAAGAGCCTGCATCTTTACCAAAAAGCAGAATCCTCCTATGTAAAGCAAATGTTATTTTTATATCTTTGTGAAGAGAATGTTAAAAGAGAACTAGCCAGAGAAAGATAGTGGGAAAAATTACATTTTAAAACTTCCTTTTGAATTTTTCTCCTTGAACAATTTCCCCACCATTAAATTAAACTGTATTCAGAGTCCTGTTTCATAGCAGTGATCCTTGAGTGGCCCATGGGAGTAATGGGCTTGGGTAATGATTTTGGCAAAGTTAAGATTGTCATGAGATGAATAAACCAGAGAGGCTCCACGCAGTGAGGATTATTGGAATATAGAAGAGTCACAAGCACCTCAATCCTAGCACAAGCTGCAATATTTAGAACACATCAGAGTTTTTTTGTATGGCAGAAGCATTTTAAATACCATTGAAACACTCAGGAAAGCTCCTTCACCATAAAAACTCCATGACCACAGAAGTGATTTTTTCTCCAGAAAAGTGACACTTTCACATTCTGCTACTGGGAGCTGTTTAGGCTAATGCTGGATTTAAAAAAAAAAAAAAAGGAAAAAAGAAGAGCAGGGATGTAGGATGGAGTAAGGAGCACCCAACACAGTTGTTTGCCAAAGGCATAAATAGTCCAAGTAGACAAAGCAGCATAGTTTTCATTCAGAAAGTGAATGGCGCATTGGCAGGAGTGGAAACTGGAGATGGCGTACCAGTAAATATGAACAGCCAAAAACCATTACAGGCAAACCTGAGATCCCTAAAAGCAGGCTTGGTTTCAGAATGGACAATGTTTGCCAGACCTAACCTAGCCACAGGGCTGGGACTGACACAATAGTTTATGATAGAGAAGCAATGACAAAGGCTTAAGAGATGGGTTATCAAAAACAAAGCTGGAAAATGAGCTAAACACATAAACATGCTGCTTTCTTTAGCAAAGAATGTCCTAAAGAGATAAGGAACAAAATACTAATAAGATGGGGTAAAAAAAAGCTCTATCTGTGGTCGGAATCAAAGTCCATAGTGCCTAAGGTGGGTCCAAGCAGAATTAGTTGGAACAACAGTCTGAAAAAGTAAATAAAAGGCATCAACTAGACACAGTGAGAAGACACATGGCCATAAAGTGGATTGCACTTAGATTACTTGATAGCAAATAAAAACCTTTTTGTTATTGTAAGGGAGTACTGTGAGCCTTGCAATTTATTTACCTTTTCTAGCTATTAGTCCATTGTACAGAGTTCAACTTACATTCTTTCCATTTGGTTGTGGGGGTTTTTTAATCAGAAAAGTCTTGAGTGTGCTTCAGTAGCACAGGCAGTGATTTCTTCTGTGTGAGAAGAATGAAGAAAAAACAACCCATACTGTCTTGGAAGTGCAGGAAAAAAGATTCCTTTTATCTTTATCGGAGAAGGACTATGGGGCTTTCTACACACAATGGCCTGCCTATGACCCACACAGGTGTTTAGCTCTCAGCTGAAAGGCTTGCTTTTATAGAGGCATCACAAAGAACTTTTTCATTTGACAAATGCTATAAACCAAACAATTGTGCAGTTAATTACTTCTCTATTTGTATTTAGATTAACTTCATTATTTTCAAAATTATTATGCTATTTTAACCAAGTGATTCATCAACCCTTAGCTTAATTTTTTGAAAAGTTTTCCCCTAAATTTCTTTTTTTTTTTTTTTCTTTTTGCGCTTGCTATTTCAGCCCGCCGCTAGCATTATGCTGGCTTATAAAGGCCGAGTGCATTCCACTTGAAGGTGAGAAATGCCATCTGGTGGTGATTAATGGCTCCTGCTACAATCTCAGCCATACCTTCAGTGATGCTGGACAGTATTGCCTCAGTGTCAGAGTGGAGAACGGCGTGACAATGCTGCAGACATACCATGAAATAAAAGTGCGGCCAACAGGTGAGTAGCAGCTAGTCTGAGTAGCACTGCACCTGTCAGGGAACTGACAGTCTCAAACATGTCAGGGACAATTATGGATTAACCAGCCTGCAGATGAGGTTTCTGGAAACTGGTATAGATCCCTAAAAGCACAGGAAGGAGGAAGAGAAAGGAGAGCCTGTAATGTGCCTACTCTAATTGCTCTGAGCTTCTTGCATCCTGCTGAACCCTTAGGTCTCAAGAGTGTCTTGAAGCTAATGAGTTTCCTGGGAAGGCTGAGTTACTTATGTTACATATTTTTCAGTTTAAATAGTCTGGCTCTTGTAGTTAGAGAGTATAACTAGGAAAACATATACGTCTGTAACACTCCCCTAATTAAGCAGTCTCAATTCTTCTTTTTGTTTAGTTATGGGGTTTTTTTAAGGGAAGATTTTTCTAGGCCTCCATTTCATTACAAGTTTCTGTCCCCCCAGCCAGCAATCCCTCTTGGGTCCCTGAATCATCTGAGAAAGTGGTTAGGTGGCCAAGTGAAGAGGACCTGACCAGAGGACAGCCCAGCTGTGATACAGAATGGTTATACCCTCTCACTGTGGAGCACTTGTATACAGACAGGGCAGCTCATTCCAGAAGCCACTGGTGTGCACTCAGGGCTAAGCGCAAATCCTCTTTGCTGGAGACCTGGGGTACCACAGAGGTACAAACACCCTGGGGAGTTAGGGCTGACATATGTAACTGGGTGGGGGGGTTTAGGCTGTTCAAGGTAAAAGAGGGGTAAAAAGGGAAAGACCTTACAACGTCACAACCCCACATTCCCACTTCTGAGTTTTCAGAAAGACCTGAAGTGATCTGGGCTGAAAAACATATTCCTTGTTATACACATGTCCTTTGTTCTAAAAATACGAAAGCTTCTCCTAAAACTTCATTTCCTTCTCACTGTTGCACCTTCTCAGTGTATTGGATCACTCCAGCAATGTGCCCTTGTGCTCTTTCCTAGGGATCCACCCGGCTGTCTTTGTCCTGCTCTGCATCGCTCTGGTTTCAGTGATGCTAGGACTGGTGCTGTACACAACCTTTCGAAGTAACACACAACAAAAAGATCTTGTGGAGGTATTCAGTTGCTCTTACTTTGAGCTGAGATAGTGATGAGATACCTTTCAGCCATCTTCCTTCTTTAATCCCCAGACAAACAGGGTGGGAAGGAGCATTTCCCTGGTATGTTTGATCCATTCCATGGAAAAATCTGAACAGTGTAGGCAAACAACACTTTAAGCAACAGGCATGCTTCTGGCTTGTTGCAGAGAACTATAATTAATTCAAGTCGCCAGGGCTATCATGGGCAGTTTGTTAACATTACCAAGCAGGTGCTTGCATTGAAGTATCCCTTCTGGAGGACGTACCTCAGAGTGGTTACAGGAAAGGAAGCAGGGGGGCTAATGAGAGAGGATACAGGATAGTAAAAAAGGGTGGGTATGTTATCTAGAGCTGCACTAAATTGTCCCTGACCCTACCTAGTATGTGACCTTTATCTTCCCAGCTCCCTTCCACCTCTGGTGTAGCTTTCACTTGCTACATTATTGTATTTGCAATAAGCATGAGCTCCTAAATCAAAAGTAGCTTTCGTGGCCCTTTGGAAAGTACCTAATACACTTTACATCATGCCACAGTATGAATAATATACCTCTACAGAGACTGCCTATGCGCTATGAGCTATGAGCCAGGAGGACCCAAATTAAAAATGATCTCTTTGATGTTCCTTTTCCAGGTAGCTGACTTTGACTTTTCTCCACTGTCTGATAAACTGTCTTCTCATTCGGAGTCAGGCTGTGGCCAAATATGTTGCAGATCATGTTTTCTTCGGTCATCTCAAGAAGCTGCCAGGGAGAGTCATGAACTTCTACATTCTTTTTACAAGCCAGTCAAAATGTACACAGTGTGAAGAACACAACTGCACTTCAGTTACACTATCTGCTGAGTTTAACTTTCTCACTTACAATGAGTTAAAAGCCCAGTGCTGCATGAATGGTTTGGTTTTGACAATGCAATGAGGTTAACCACTTTAAGTCCAGCACTTGATCATTTCATTCTCTGAACTAAAAAAGAGCAAGCCCTGAAACACAGTAAAAGTAGCTTTGTATTTTTAAATTATACGGGTGTATACACTTACAGCTGTAAATGCAGCATTTTATTCTTATGAAAGATTGTTTTATGTGCAGGTTTGCTAAACTCACTACCTCTTGTAATTTCTCCGTTCCTTCTGCTGTTTCAAAGAAGAAAATGCTTAAGACAAACATACCTCTCTTTCCTATGTTACAATAATATTATTGGAAATGGAAGTAACCCAAAATGCTGTTGAACGTGTATTTGTTCTAAAGAGGAACTGACTTGTCCAGGTTGAGAACGGCCTAGGTGCTTCCAGTGAACCAGACTACCTAATTATGTTGTCGTTCTCACACCTGTCTTCGAAGACCCCTTTTTTAAGTTAATGGGCTTCTGTGCACTGTAGTGGCTGGTGACCTGCTCATGGAGAGCTAGCTGCTAGCAGTATTTTGGCGGGATTGCATCACATGCTGTAGACCGCACATCTCCAACACTTTGTGAAGTAGCACACCACTTTAATCTGTATACGTAGCCTTTTTTTTTTTTTTTCAGGCTGTTCATTCTTCTTTTCTTTCTCATATTACTACCCAGCTAGTCTCCAAAGCTCCTGTTCCAAAAAATGCAACAACCAGTAGCTCAAGGCCTCTCAGCAAAACATATTCAATTCAAATTCACAGTCAATGTTCAAGGCTGTATAAACTCCATGCCTGTTGCAGACTATCTTCGACTATCAGCTTCCTGCTCAGCCAGGCTTTGCCCCCTGCTATGAGGCATTTCAGAGTACCCTCGAGGCTTTTAAACAAAAGTGCCTTTGTGGCTATTTCTTTTTTTAAATGTGACATGCTTTCCTCACCTCTGATTTAAAGCCTATGGGTATCATGGGCTTTGGGTTTTTCAGGTATGCCATAATTTCTCAAATGCACTGATGGGGAGGTAATTGTCCGAATGTGAGGGGATTTACCATGAGGTTTTCGGGGTGCTCCCCTCACACATTAAACTTCTACGTTTCCTCAGAGAAGCCGAGAGCTTCAGGTCCTCTGTGAACAAAATTACATGACCTCAGAAGGGCTTTTTGAATTAACTTGATACATTCAAAATAGAATAGGATCATCTAAGATAACAAATGATCCAGTAAAACCAAGTTTTTGTCAAAAAATACTT
Source organism: Pandion haliaetus (assembly GCA_013401275.1). Taxonomy (NCBI): domain Eukaryota; kingdom Metazoa; phylum Chordata; class Aves; order Accipitriformes; family Pandionidae; genus Pandion; species Pandion haliaetus. The sequence goes on along the minus strand of VYZV01030671.1, from coordinate 119,159 downwards.
TCCAAGGCAGAACTTCTTTTGGCTTTTTTTCTAAAGAGCAATTGTATTTATAAGCAAGCTTGTTGATTAGGAGTGGTGGTGGTTGTATTCCTTCTCAGTGCTCTGGTGTCAAACTCTTCAGTAATATTCAGACACTGTTAAAAACATGCCTCGCCTTAGCAAAGAAGCTATTGCTCTCAAGAGCTTCAGTTCTATTGCTTATTCCTGAGATCCCAGACAACTGAGCCACTGCCAAAGGTAACGTGACTTGTTCTGGGATGTCAGTGTGTTCTGTAAATGGCTACATGGTCCTCAGGCACTGGAAATAACAGGTTTCTGATGTGAAAAATGCAACTCAGAGTGACGGTGGCCCTAAACAGAGTGCACAGTTGCTCCCTGCAGCCAGAAGTTTAGTTTGGGCTGCTGCTTCTGTTACATTTGTGACGGACACGTGGCCCTTGCTGGTGTAATACACATAAAAAGAACCCCTTGGCACACCAATCAATGTGTAAAAAGCCCTTTCTTCTCCATATTGCATTCCTAGCAAAGACAGTAACTATAAGAGCAGACTCAGTTATAGGTACCTGAAACAGGGGTCATTTGGGTTGGAAGAAGATCATACCGAAGAAGTAAGACCTATGCTCGGCCCCATTTTCCATTAATACCCAGGCAATTCAAAGGGTATCATGGGGTGTTAGGCCACGAACGTTGCTTCTTTGGTTTTGTGCCCCCGTGCTCTCCTCAGTACGTCCAAGCTGAGATACAACTGATCATGCCAAACCTGGCTAAAGTTGGTATCAACCCCCAGTCAGAAAAAAGAGGGACATGGAGTTAGTGATACGAAAGGCAGGCCTAAGAAAATCCCCAGTTTCCTATTGAGGAAAACTGAGCAAATATCCTTCAGAGGAATATTAGCTCTTATTCTCTGCCTAAAATAAACAAAGGATGGCAAAGGAGTCAAATGATTGAGAAGGGTAGAAAAGACAAAGTGCTGCAAAGTGAAAAGTCAACACTTTCAAATAGTAGAAGGTATTATTCAAGAGCAGATGGAAAAGAATAGAGGTTAGAAAGACATCTCTTGCAAAAAATAAGTAGTGGAGAAAGTACACTTAAAAGGACACGTCAAGGAGCAAATTAACCAAGAAAATTTAAACAGCCTTAACAAATTGAGGTATAAGTATGAGAAATATTCACACAAGCATGTTCCTGAATCCAATATGAAACTGCTTCCTGAACAAAAGACTGATCTGTGGGTTCAATAAATGCCTCTGAAACTGAAGACAAAAGGTAATTGAGCAGTTCAGGATATAGCAAGGAGATTAGTGGGACGTAAAAAGGATCAGCAGGAGGATTCATTTTGTTAACCTTAGAAATCAATGACCTGGAAAAAAGAATGTTCAGCAAAACGATGAAACTCACTGATTCAAAACAAGAGTCCAGTGAGTGCAAAGCCAGAGAGCGATTAAATTCATGTGATAAGCAAGAGTGTGAGCAGATAAGAAGTTTATGCAATGAGAATTATTTACAAGGAAATGCATTTGAAGACAAAAACGTTCTGGAAAGGCATAGTGTAAAAACATTCAGTAAAGCAAGAGAACTGCTATTCTGTAATTTGTCATATAAACAATAGTACCAGTTTATGCAGTAGATGTGGGGACAAATTAGCCCTTTATCTTAACAGCAGAGCATAAGGCTCAGTGGCTGAACGGGTCAAGGCTGAATTCTGGCTTCCATCTCTGGAAAGTAGATTACATAGCCCAAGCTGTGACAACAGTTTGAGTTTGCAAGTCCTCTACTGCCTTTCCTGGATGCTGTAGGAATGGAAATTGTTTCAGCAAGAGGAAGGTGAAGAACTTCGTATTTGAATGCTCAGCATTATTATTAGATAATCAGCCAACACTTCACCTTGATTTTGGAGAGCCAGTGCCAGTTTCCATGGAAACCAAAATGCTATCCTGCAGCTGTCACAAAATTGTTTAAATCCTGCAGATCTCAGCTTTGACAGCACACCAAGCACTACAAACGTGGATTTTTAAATTGCAGCCACCAACATGGGGAATGCAGAAGTTCCAGAAACTTCTTTCCGAGATGGGTATGCTCATCACCAGTGTGCGTAATTCCTACAGCAGTGTGCACAAGGAGAGCAATCGCAGCATATAGTGAGTTTTGTACAAAATACCATAGCTGCACAACAACTGACACAACTGCAAGAGCAAATTATACTACAGCACGAGTGAAAGACTACCCCAGCCAAATACATTTTTAATGCATTTACTCACAGCAGTCCTGCGAGGCAAGGGAGTGATACTATCACCATTCACAGGAGGCAAAAGGGAGCCATATAGAGATACGGGGCTTGCTCGTGCAGAGGCAGGTGTAGATGCCTGCGTAAAATTCAAGATTAAAAAGATTAAGGAACCGTGCGGGCCATCTACCTAATCTGGGTTCTTTTTACAGCCGGTGGAGCGAGGTAAGCACTACATTCAGGTTGCCTTTTACAGACGCCAACTTAGATATCACGCCTGCCTGCCGTAGCCGTAAGGAGGAGCCGGAGCACGGCAGGCGCAGCGCGGAGCTGGGGTTTGTACACTGCACAGCAGGTGTCTCCCACGGCCCGAGAATATCGCCACGCTCCCATAACGGCAGGCGGGAGCCCCTGGTAAGACTTACAGGGAATATTTTTGTGCACGCCTCGCTCCGGTATGGAAGCTAAACGCGCAACCACATTCGATAAAAGACGGGTGTATTATTCACAAGACGAGTACCGTAGTGTTGGGCACCACCCCGAGCCACTATGAGAAATGAGTCGGTGTCGGTCACCGCGCACAGAAGCGCTTGCCCCGCGTGGGGTGAGCCCTGCATCTCTTGCTGGAAGGCGATGGATGGATGGACAGACCGAGCAAGTTGTGCAGGCAGTAAGGCTCCTGGGAGAGAACTTTCTGTACTTTATTCAATGCACTTGGCGTGACAACACCCCGCTCCGCAGTCCCTTATGTCAGTGGGACACATGCTGTGTGATTAGAAACGGGCGGGACTTGGACCATTCCTGTGAATGAAAGCAGTATTTTTTTCCATAAAGGAGAGTAACTGTGACATTTCAATCTACAATGACTTGTCTTAAATTAAGGAAAGCAAAGAAGAAAGCGGCCCACAGTATAAAACACACCTGAGCGTAAACGTCTCTTGAAATCACCTTGAGGTTCCCATTGCTTCAGCGGAAGGTCTCAGAAACAGGGAAGCAGAAGCAGCAACAAACAGGCACATTATGGTTTAATAGTTCTGTAAGCTCAGTTCTTCCTGGTAATATAAATTAGGACACTATCATTTAAAGCATCTTTTCAGCTACAATTTAGATACAAAATGAGAACAGGCCACAGCAATAAAAGTTCTCTTATCTGATCAACAGCATGTACTTAATAGCAAAAAAACAATTATGCCATAGGTTTTTAATGTTTTTTCAGTTTCCTGTCCTTAATCTATTCTTTCATTATATGCAAAGTACTTATAATATTTTGAATTAAATCAAAAAGGAAAAAATAATCTAAAAAAATCCAAATACACTTGCTCGTTAAACAGAAATGCCCTTACTTTCATTCAGGCGATCTTGATAAATTACAGTCTTCCCATACTAATTAACTTCAAGTTTAACGGATTTCTCTCACCACCCCAAGCTATGTAACAAAACACAACATGCTCACTTTAACAAAAACAAGCCAATATTGAAACTTGCCAGTTTGATTTCGCTTCAGCAAAGCACTCAAACACATGCTTAAGCACAAACGCAGGAGCAGACTTGGAAGAGCAGCTCCTTGAGGTGGTGGAAAGGGTCCGAAGGAAAGGAGAGCAGCCTTGCTTCAATGGGAGAGCCCGGTTCTCAGGACCATATCAAATGGCCTACAGGGAGCACCTGCATCTGGAGAGCTGGGGTCTAATGCAAAAAACATTTCTTAGCCCACTATCGGATTTTTTTCCACATGCAATGAATTCACTTGCCATTCACACTTGCAGTGAATCCAGAGCGTTTTCGTGGGTCACAGGGGACAAACACGACTGATTTATGACAGGCAGCGCAGTGTATTCTCTGCCATCCCAGGCAAGTGCCCTATGCAGGAATGCTGCAACCGTTAAGGCAGATAGATTTGCATTTCTGAACTGAACCCCAACAACACAGGGCAGTTCCTGGGAGGCTCTATATTTGCATGTTAAAGTGTTTTATTGTATTTAATTAGACCAATTAAAGTAAGGTGTTTCTGTTACTAAATAATCTATATATTGTGGAGTTGATCAAGGTTATAAGAAAGTAAATTTGAGTTAAAACATTATGGGAAAATAGGAGAGCAGTCAACCAAGACAGTATCAGAAAATGGATGGCAGCCTCTGATCCTGGGGGAGAGAGATGAGTCAATATAGTCCCCCTGAGCCACCAGGGAAAGACTTGAATTTTTGTTACAGCTTGAGTTTTCAATCTGAAATTATTCCAGGTAGATCTACTTCTGGTATTTTGGGTTCTTACTTGCGATTTTTTTCTCCCTCTAACAGCAGTAGAATAGTAACGCTCTACCCCGTCAAACAACCGAAAGATTTCACTTATGGATAAAATTATTCATACTCAGTAAGATAAGTGTTTCATATCACAGGTCCACCTCTGCAGGAGCGAGGCATCCATTTCCCATACATATCTCACCACAGATAGGAGTTGCACTCTGAAGTACCCTTAAGACCAATCCAGGCCATGCAGCTCAGATGGGGAGGGGGGAAGTTCCAGAGGCAAGTGGATTTGCAAATAGCTATTATTTTATTCCTGTTTTATTCTCTTTTCTCTGTTTTGTTCTTTCCTTCCCTTTGGCTTGGTAGTAAGTAGTGGGGGAAACCTGCTTGCAGACAGGAAGACACTGTGTAATTAAAGGTCAAGTTCTTTAGGAATTACATCCGTTTTCATAACAGAGTATGTGAAAAATCAGGTATGCAACGCATACATTTTTTATGAACAGGAGGACCCTCAGCTATTACTAATGAAGTACAGAAAGAAAAGACAGGACTCTCAGTAGGGAAATATCATCCATTAAATGCCTCCCTGGGGATCAAATGACACTTACAATTGAGAGACACTAACTGCCTCCTATATTTCAACTGGGACCAGCAGGATGCCTATTTGTAAAGATTTGTGCTGCCTGTACTCTGTTAGTGTAAGATGCCAGATAAATATTTTCTGACCTTTGCAGTAGATATTACCCTTTTTTTTTTTCCCCACAGAACAGCAGCCTGATTTTACCTTTTAAAACTGTTGATCCTGCTGAAGAATGAGCACAAGAGCAACCTTGTGAGTGTGCATAGGCCCACTGAAGTCAATGGACCTGCTGAACATGTGTTCTGAATGTTTTCTGATCAGAGCTTTATATATGTCACCCTTTACAATAAGACTTCCATGGTTCTTTCTGTAAAAGCATACCTTCCTTTTACTAAACACCTATCACCAAAGATCAAAAGGCTTTTGAAAAGTGTCCCCTAGGAAAAGCAAAAAAATGAGAACTTGGAAATTCATTCATTTCAAAACTGATTAATCAAAGGCAGCTCTTTGATCAGTGAAGAATGTCTTCAATTCCAAAACAATAAGCACTTTAATAGGGAATGATTACATTTCTCCAGCTATATCACCCTTGAGGCAAATATTGGGCTCTCACGGGTGTCACCATCAGGTCAACCAGGACTCCGAGGCATGTCTGCTTTTCCTTACTGTACTGCTTGAAAACTCAGCAGCTCCATCCCACGTACTAACTGCTGCCCCATTTGGCGTTCCGGAGTATGTGGTAATGTTTGCACTAGAGCTCCCTGTGTTTTTATTTTTTTATATATATGTGTATATACACACACACAGATATATGCATGTATTTGTGCAATATCCACTACCATTCAAATGAGAAATGCACAGTGATTCCTTCCTGCAGTGGATTTTAGGTGACTCCTATAAAAAAAAACCACAACTGTAGTCACAAATAGCAGAGATTAAACAGCAATGTCAAGGTCTGAGAGGGGAGATTATAGATCCCATATCCACAGCTGTTTGCAGTCACTGACAGTCCTGTGATTTAAAGAGCTGTTCTCCCACGTCATTACAGGTCGGGCAAATGTCTGCCACAAATAATCAACAGATCCTGCCCTTCCCCAGAGAGCTTAGCTTGGATCAAATGGAGCCTGTTCAAAACTTGCCATGCCCGTTGCAGAGGTGGCCACAGTTCGGTGACAGGTGAACCAATACTGTCCTCCAGTGTCAAGAAGTGGTCAGGGTGTAAGACACAATGAGGACACTTAATAGTCACGCTAAACCAGCAGGAATTCACCCCTTGCGTACTGCTCGTTTTGAGTTGCTACAAGATGATGAATTGTCAATTACTTTGGGAGGGTCACAGTGGCAATAGAAAAACAATTGATATAGGGTTATTACTATTAACAACCAGCATTCTGCTGGTTTTCATGCCACAGAACACAGACATGCAAATTATGTAAAAACAAAATAATTCCTGGGGACTGACTATCATGGAAGGAGAAACAACTCCAAAGAAAGCTTTTAAATTAAAAAAAGAAAAAAACATCAGCTCTATCAGGACGTTACAAAGGGATTTTCTGTCCAGAAAGAGATGGAAGAAGGCATAGCATCCTTGGGGGAAATACCGAAGTGAAGCAAAAAGCATAAAAAATATGAGGTAATTCTATGGTTTTGGAATTTTCTGGGTAACATCTGTGCTTCTGTAAAACATACTCCTGAGAGCCAAGGAGAAAGACAATGGTAATCAAGGCCTGTGCACAATGTACAGGGAGTTTTCAGAAAAGGTGGGTATCATCGTTCACTGGCAGTGACACACGGCCGTCTAATCAACCTCAAAGTGAGAAAGTTAATGCACAGCAAGAGGGGTGTGAATTCACAGCTCGTTACTTCCTCTGCACTCGTTTTTCAGGTAGATGCTCTTCCATGCAAGGTGCCACTAGCCTCAGAGGGCTGCCCTCCTCCTGCTCCAGCTGTGCCATGGGAGCACTCACTAGCACTTGTCCCTGTCCCTGCACTGGATCTGCCACACTGAGCAAACCATGGGAGCATTCCCTAATTCACATCAGCCAAACCCCTGGGGCCAGCTCACACCAACCGCATGGCCGGTTTGCACCAGCCCTGCTGACGCTGCCTGAACCAAAGGCGTACATACGTGCTCACGCAAACCCCTTCTGCCAGCAAATAGGAAAGGGCAGCAACCTCTGGCAGAGAAGCACCGAGGAGCATCTGGATCAATAGCATCTTCCGTTGGCTCAGCTGCACCAGCAAAAGAGCATCTGTCCAGGGCCTCACTGGGCTTTCTGAGTAAAGTAAGCTACTTCACACAAAGGAATTTAGGGCGTTAGCTGATGCGCTGTCAGTTCACACCCTGGTGTACTTGCTACTAATTGTATACATAAGCTTTGAGCCAACCTTTCTTTTTTCTTCCCTCTCTCCCTGGAACAGCAACTCCACTGTCAGTAATTTAGGTAATATAGTATGTTCTGGATACAATGAGCATACAGAAGTCCCCATGCAAACTCCAAATGTGTGGCCACTGTTCCGCTGTTTATTACAGTAATGTGTTGCAGCATTTGAGCTAGCAGAGAAACTTGAAAGAAAACAGAGCAGAGCAACCCTGTTAGACTCAGTCAAAAAATGTACAGCATGTTTGTCATTTTATAGAGCCACATCTCTCTTCTGTTATATCCCAGACTCTTTGGGAGACTTGAAATACCAAATCCTGTGCTAATATACGTTGGTCTGACTCTGCTGTGGTCAGCTCTGGTTTACAACACCCATGAGTCTAAAAAATGTTCAACCCCAAAATGTTAAACTCTTAGAGGGTCACAGAGTCACAGGGTAATTCAGGCTGGAGAGGAGCCCAGGAAGTCTCTATGTCCAACCTGCTGCTCAAAGCAGCGCCAGCCTGAGGTCAAATGAGGTGGCTCAGACCTTTGTTCACTCAGGTCCTAAAAACCTCCAAGGATGGAAACTTCACAGCCTTTCTGGGCAGCCTGCTCTACTCCTTGAGAGTCATCATGGGGAAAACGTTTTTCCTTATACTCCATCTGAACCTCTCTTGCAGCAATCTACGCGTGCTGTCTCTTATTCTCCCACAACACACCATGGTGAAGAGTCTGGCTCTGTCTTCTGGAGTCTTTATTGTCACAGGGCTTTTTCTTCCCAGGTGCAAGACTGTGCATTTGACCTTACTGGATTTCATATGGTTCCTGCTGGCCTTCCAGCCCATCAAGGTTCTTGCAAATGGCAGGTCTGCTCTTAAGCTACAGACAGGTAGCACGTGGAATTTGGTGTCACCCGAAAACACGACAAAAGCGTGCTCCATCACCTCCTCCAGGTCAGTGGTAAAGGTCATAAACAGAACAGGCCCCAAGACAGACCTCAGAGTACTGCACTTTTTACATGCCTTTAAGTGTGACCAGGATAGTCCAAACATTTCTTTGAGTTGTCTGTCCATCCAGAATGTAATGTCCCAAACTAGACAGAGAAGTATCTAGGAGACTGTTGAAAACTTTGCTGAAGTCATGGTAAATGACGGGGTGGTTCTTCCCTCATCCCCAAACCTTGTTGTTTTTTCATTGAAGGCAGTCAGATTGGTCAGGCATGTTTACTCTTGGTCAACCTGTGCTGACTGCTCCCGATGACCTTCTCTCCTCCTTGTGGTCACAAGTCCATCTCATGAGGAACAGTTACTTGATGCAAAGGCTATGGAAAATTCAGATACCATTGGATATTCCCATTCAGCAGCACCAACTACAACTGAGTTTAGAAGTATCTGCAGTCAAAGCATCTTTGTTTCAAAGGTGGCTATTAAGCAGAGGGTGGGCCCTGGGTTGGCTGGTGCCAGAGTGAGCCCTGTCCTAGCTAAGCAGGACCTACTAACTAATATGGTTCAGTCATAAGATGTGATTAAACACTTCCATCAGAAAATCAAACTTGAAAATAGTTCATGATTAGCACTAAAAACTTAGTAGTTTTAGGCAATGAGTGCATTTAATCAAGTGCTTCAAGAAGAGGCATATAAAATCAATTTTTTGTAATCTTCCTGCTATCCTAGAAATTACTGTTTATTATACAACACCCCAAATTTTGATGCATACTGGGGCACATTCTTAGTGCTGTATAATTTTTAAAACAGATGGGGCTTGTTTAGTTCCAAAGCTCTTGAGTATGCCATTTTTAAATACAAATCTGGAAAATTTCCACCTAATTTATTCTACAAAGTTAGCATGATTTCACAGCAGCTGGATGTTTCCCTAACTCATATACTCTGTGAACACAGCCTGTACCTATATACACACATCGATCTTCAAGACAGATGCATTCTATGGTTCTGTAAATGTTTCATCGATGTGCACGTGGGACAGCATTACTGCTTACATGAAACTTTACTTGGGGTTTTAAGGCAGGCTATGGCATACAGGATTCACGTTCACTTCTTTACCTACACTGCACATGCCACAGTTGTAGAATTTTTTGAGAATTTACTTTCTTATTTTAAGCAAGACAATTTTTTATATTCCTTTAGCATTACAACCAAGTGCCTTAGTACCACCTGTTGAATTACTCACATAAAAGCATTTTAAAATAATCTAATATGCCTTTTATTTGCTGGTGAGTGCCACAATTTAAAATATTTCTAATTCAGATTTGACATGGCTACTAATCAGTGCTCAGTATGAGAGGACAAATAAGTATTTTATCTTTCTAATGATATGCAGCACTGTTACTTTTCAAAAAATTCAATGTATGTGTTACCAGCTTAGCACTGAATCTCACAAGCCATGAAGTTTTGGAGCATGACACTGCATTGTTCGGATGTGGGAGAGCCTGCAGAGCCACGGCCACAACATTTTAAATGTGATATATTTTTTAGCCTAGAAATGCTAGAGATATACGTGGCTATATATTTTTTAAAATTGCTTCCGTTCTCCTGAAAGAGAAGAAAGATTGTTAAGTGGTTTTATTGTGGCACAGAGGGAATCACATCGGCTCTGAAAGGAAATAACACTGCATTCGAAAAGCCTTCAAGAGTGCATCAAGGATCCAGTCAGCTGCACTGAAACTACTCCTCGGCTTCTCTCCATGGATTTGAGGAGGATGAGCTTTGGTTCTCTGGAAGAGTCAGAGACACCACAAGCGGAGGGAGGAAAACAAGGGTCCTTACATTTCAACACCTTAAATTCAGTTTGCCTGCAAACCTGCAAAACATTCTGAAAGCTAAAGCACTGATAACTACAGTTTACATTATTCTCCTCTCTCTAATACCTTAATACAGCATTTAATGCTAGGCCCACTGTCACAGGCTAAAAGACAAGTGCTACACAGATAATCTGACAAGGAAACAAATAAGTGGCTTTATTTTAGGTGGCTTAAGAGGAAAATGCACATAATATAGCATTTCTACCTTTTCTTGCAAAACTGTGCCAACAGTGCCTGGAAATTTTCAGAAGCCCAGAGAGCAAGCAAGGCCATGAGTGCTACTGAAAGCCAATGAAGCAGGAAGGGTCCTGCCAGGAACAATCCTACCTCTGCTTTTGAGAGTTGTCCTTCTAGGTTCCCACTTATCAAGATGGCTTTTATGAAGTGAGTAACCCAGGACTGCATCACTGCCACAATTTCACTTATCTTTAATGCACCTTTGCAGTTTTTGTCCTTGTTGGGACTTTTGTAACAACTCTGTTATTGAAAAAGGTTGCCAGAATACCACACTAGCTGGATCTTTTCAGGCATTTGGAAGCACTGCAGGTCTGCCAGTAACTCAGGGGAAGTAGCACAGGCGCTCTTAGATCACAAAGCTCTACAGACAGAGTAAACATGTATGTGCATCCAAACATTTATAGGCGTATGATAAAGCGCATGTTCCACCTATCTCCGACTACTCCATAAGCACTGCAGATGAACTCTACCGGTCTCTGTTCTAACATTCAAAGGAACACAGATTTTTCTGCAATACTGTAAATTATATGGACCTCTAAGCAAGAATATGAATTTCCAGCTTTCTATACACTCTGTGCAAAGTCTCCATTAAAAGTAGTCACCTTAGGCCCCTCTGTCTCTTGTCCCTGGCTAACTTGGCTATGCCACTGCCTCAGAAACCTGTAGGAGGGATATGATGGATCCAGACACCGCAGATGGAAATGGCAGCTAAGTATAAAGCACTTCACTTCAAAACCTACCTCATCACACAGGAAACTCCTGTGTAGACAAACCTTAGTCATCATTGTTTAAACCCAAGTCAGGGATTTTCGTACACTTCCTCCTCACTCCTTCATATATACTTTCCTCCAAAGCCCGAAATGGGCAACATTTACAGATCTGACACATCACTGTAGTCACACAATTTCTAGTCTTGTGCGGTTCAGACAAAATTAGATTTTCAGACCTCACACTGATGTCAAAGGACTCAAAAGACAGGTGGTGGTCAGCAAGGTAAACCAGGGATGGCAAAGAGGTTGAAGCTGGTACTTTGAACAGCAAGCTGCCAGGCTGGTGCTGGGCCCCAGCAAGGAACCACATCACCTTGAGAGGCACGTGTCAACAAGAAGCAGTGGTCCCTAACCCCTGGTTCCTTTTTCTGTTGTCTCATATGAGCCAGGAACTGCAACCTGCTGCCTCCCCCCGGGCAAGACAGTATGATAAGCTAGATCAGCAGCATGTTGACTTTTGATTGGAAACATCTCCCATTTAGACCAGGTTTTCGCTAACATGCTTAGAGTCCACTTTGCAAAAATATATTTATATTATCAAAGACTGTCCTTGACAGGTTGCCAGCTCTTGTGCTGAGGGATACAATCCAGAAATCCAGAGCTGCTAGGCTCTGTGTGGCGCTCTCTCTCTCTCTCTCTCTCTCTCTCTCTCTCTCTCACACACACACACGCACGCATGCACGCACACACACACACAGAGTATTTCTCTTAAGCATAGAAGGTTCCTACTGAAACTGTGTCTGTTACGGAAACTTGCCATCCCTCCTAAGGGTGCTGCCTTATGGAAAGCCACAGCTTAGATCTGTATGTGCCCAGGTCACATCATGCAGGGATACATGTGCTGAGTCCAAGTGGTGCTGATGGGAGCTGGCTACAGATTGCTGCCCTGGAAGAGGGACCTGCCTGTTTCTCAGTCCATGTAAAAGGACTGAGCCCTGAGGCTCTATGTGTAAAGATCTGCCTGTGCTATTGGAGCTACAGGAGGAATCCTAGCAGCTCAAACATCGGAGTGTGTTTTGGCTTTGCGTTAAGATGATGAGAGTGGGCTGGGCTATGTTAACCTGTCTTACGCTAAACAAGATACTTCATAAGCAAGATGAACATTGAGTAAATAGGGGCAAGTTGCAAAGCCTTCCCCCGTTTGTTATCTAGAGGCTTCCCACTCTCCATATGTTAAACAAAGATGAGATTTTTCCATTGTTTGAAACCAGTTACAAAGATGCTCCTTCACCCTAAATCTCTGCCTATTTCCAGTACACCACCAACTTTTGTTTTCAAGCTTGAAATGGCGTGAGTTTTGTGTGCCTTTGCAGTTCTGTTCTCCAGGGGGAACCTGAGAAGTTGAAATACTGCTGAGAAGCGTGTCCTTGCAGGGGTTTCAGCCAAGGTTTGAAGACTTGTGACATTCAAATGGATGACAGAAGCTTTAAAGAAGTGTCTGAACTTCAGGCTACTCTGCTGAACTGCGCTCAGATGCCAGCCCCTAAGGAGTTCACCCATCATTTTTAGAACCTTATTAACTAGAGCTTAAGAGAAATAGCTATAGATTTTATTCAGCAGGGACATTCTGCCGTGTGGAGCAATGATCTCTGCATTCATTTCCTTTTCTGCAGTGTTTCAGTATTGCACATTATTTAGGCATCAGATCTGAACACAAATAATTGTACAATAAAAAACAGTGACTCAACAGGTTATTGCCACAATAACTCCTACATCTCCACTGCGTACAGTTAGCTTGGTTGTTTACCCCACTTAGGAAGCAGATGTAGGTAGTACTGTTCCCAGTCACTGCTAGTTACTGTGTGCCATATATTACCCACTAGACAGAAGCGCACGTCATTCAGTCTATGCATTATTGACACCACAGGGCATACTCCAAACTGAAGGAGGGGAGAAGGAAAGCAGCATTGTCTAATGTCACTTCTCCCATTCTTAATTTGCAATTAAATGCAGAACTTATGCAGGGAAGGTAGAGCAGGTGAAAGCCCTTCCATCCCATCACACTCTTCACTGTTGTGGTTTCTTCTTCAATGCCCTGTTCCATTTGACTTTGTATCCCACAGCCAGAGGGATGGGGGCATGATTTCCTAGACTTCCTCATTAATTTCTGGAAGATTCATGGAACTAAATGTGAGAAAAGGGAGAAGAAACCCATGGATTCATTGATATAAACACACTACACCTACAAGTTTGCCACAATATACATGGGAGAACACAGACCCCGAACTCCACAAAGAGATTGTGCTTTTAAAAGTTTGCATAATTAGAGAGCCTGACAACCCCCCCACATTCATGTAACATGATGGAAAATCCCATATCTCTGCATTACAGCTTCACCTATAGTTACAGCAGACTGGAAAAGACTGCTATAAGACTAGGAAATAACCTAACAGCTTTTCAGTAGAGTACAGTCACCTAACTCTCCTCTTCTGTTAGAGTATCAAAGCCTTTGCAGTTTACATTTCAGACAAAGAAGGAAAAAACAAACAGTGATCTAGGGAGGTGGCCAGCATGCAGAGCAAACCTATACAGTGCAGCAATTCCTCTCTTTCCAGACACCTCCGAAGTCCCCTCAAAGCCCCAGGGAATTATACAGCCATGAAAAGGAGCAGGACTGAATGCACCATGTGTACAGGCAGCACAGGCATTGCTGAAATCACTCTGCATGCAGCCACTCTCTTCATTTGACTTCTTAGCACTTGTGACTCCCCTTATAGGAACTCATTACAGCTCACTGCAACAGCAGCCCCTCACCCTGTCACATCTCATCACGCACCAGAGGCGGCTGCCCTTTCATCTCTGTGTTTTTTAAGCTAAGCTTTAGCACATCAGGGGGAACATCTTTGAAATCCTCACTGATTCCCACTGGAAACAGTGCCAAGTGAAAGAATCATTTCCCATGTACATTTGCTTTCCCCTGGGCCATGAGCAGGCTCACCTCAGCCCTGCTCACAATGCCACCTAGAAACAAAACAAGCCCAAACCCTAGCTCTCCTGCTCCAGCGATATTTTCTGAGTCTGTCCGGAGCCAGAAAACTCTCCCATCCCAGCCCCAGCAGAAGGCACGGTGGTGACAGAGGGCAGCACCAGAGCTACCAGTTTTGCTCTGACAGCATTTTGAAGCTCATTTAGCCTCAGCTTGGAGATTTTAGCCCAAATTCTGTGCCAGACCTGGGCAGGAAAGGTTTATGGTTTGGTGCTTTGGGCTGGAGCATCCCTGGAGTAGGGTGACAAATGGTGCCCCCAGACACAGACAGTGCTCTGCGCACTGCTCGTTCCTGGGACACACTGGGCCCCAGTGCTGGTGTAAGTCTTCCTTTTGCCCATCATCTCAGTAGTTTTCATTTTGAAGCAGCATTGGGAAGAAATATTTAGCTACAGCAAGGGGCCTTGTCTCATTATCTGTGTGGCCTTTTTGATGAATTATAAAGAGCTCATGCTGCTTGCTAAGCATGTGACAAATGCCATGCCACAGGCAGAATTTTTTTGTATTTTTAAGCAAAAGAAATATTTTCCAGAGGTTTACTGTAAATTATAGAATGATCTTTGTGCAACGTGGAGACTGGGTGCTCTTGCCAGCTTGGAAACACTTGTACAACACTCATGCTAAGCATGTACTCTGGATTTTGTTTTAAGGAATGCATGATCATTCTCTCTATCATGTCTACATAGCCTCATAGGCAAACCTTCTATTTTTTTCACAATCTTTAATTTCTCCTCAAAGCATCCCTTTGAGACAAGACATTTTATGATCCCCTTTTTTCAAAGAGAAACTTTTAAGATTTGTACGGATCACAAAGAGATTTAGGTACTTAAGTAGAAAGTGGAAGTCTAAATCCCACTGAAATGAACCAGAGGTAAGCCCTCAATAAGACTGAAATGCTTTAATACTTCACTGAATTTCTGCCTAAGTGACTTACCCAAGGTCATGCAGGACATTTGGAAAAACAGCTCCAAACTCCACAGCTTGATCAATAATTACTCTCCCTGTGAAGGATGGAAATCTAGTAATTTTGCAAGGTCATTTGGGAAAACAAGACACACCTATTGTGTTAGCTAACCCCAATGGGCAGCAGGCATCTTTGCTTGGACATAAGGTATCAATGCAACTATTCTGCTTCCCAGCTTGGTTGGAGGTAGCCTGGAAATCTCAGCACAGGACTACATTGTACCCAGCCAACTTCACCTAGAGCAGGGCAGAGGCTTGAGCCAAAATCCCATGAGTTCCACCCAGTTCCTTAACCACAAGGGCAGTCCTCCCCACGTCATCCCTATTCCTTTGGGGGTGGGGGAGGGGGTGGGGGTGTGAATGAACAGTGCCTTTTCAAACGCCACAGAGAGTGTTTGATGTAGTGGGGCCTGAATTGACTCTTTCAGAGTCCCTGAACCTCTTCCATCCTCATAGAAAAATAAAAATCACCAGATTTTTTGTTTTAAATTCAGATCAAGTTACTGCTGAGCTCTAGAAGCAGCATGTACACACAGGAAGCTTTATGCCTCCCTGACTGGTGTCAGGCAGACAGTAAATTATTTATGAAAGCGCTCCATGTGATATTTTATTTTGGATTTAAAGAGGCAGGAGTGATGGGAAGGGTAGTTTAAAAAAAATAAGTTAAAAATGCATTAAAATCTGAGTCTTTTAGCTTTGCTCAGGATCCACTCCCCGCTAAGACTGGTTGAACAGAAGCACAAATAAGATCTCATCTGTATTTAAATGGATAATCCCATTCACTTCAGTGGACCTGCTCCTAATTGCCACTGATTGATACAGGATAAGAATCAGGATTTGTCAAAAAAAATCTCTGGTGTCTGGTGCCAGTGCTTTGGAGCTAAGTGGGTGTTTTCAATCACAAACCCACTTTTCCTCCCACCATCTGATCCACTTGTACCTTTTCATTTTCCATGCACAAAATTCCTCAATCCATTTCTTAAATTAGCAGTAGCCAGACAGCCCCAACCAGCTATTGCTACACAAAATAAAATTACCTGAAGTACTTTGCTGCTACAGAAGGACTAAGATCCCAAATACTGGAATAAAACTTACAGTAATATCTCAAAGTTTGCTAGGTGTGATTTCAAATCAAATATTTCTAAGTGCTTGTGGTTTAGAACAAAGCCCATCACCTTAACCATCACCAAAGGTTTAACCTTTAAAAGCACACTAAAGGTAGGTTTTTGAAAAGGACAGAACAGAATTCATTCCTCGAGATCAAGCCCTCTACCTGTCAAGTACTTGCATATATAGTAAGTCTGGCTGGAACTTCACAGAGGAGTTAAATGAGAAAACACCTCAATAGCTTTTTAGCATGGCAGGGTCAGGCCACTGAAGCCAAGGCATGAACGTAAGCCTCACACAATACATGATATGAAGTTGTGCATCAACATGCCCACAATTTCAGGAGACCACTCCAGGGAGCAGACTCCAGTTTGCCTCTCTCCCCACTGACATGATAAATCTGTATTTCAAACCTGGGTTTAGATCCATGAACCATATGCTTTTGCAAGATTCTCCCCCAAGTCCATGGTTAAGTAGTAGGACTGTGCTCACGCAGACTACAAAGTTACAGCTGCCCTTAGCTCTGATGAGATTATTGTGGTTTTGTTAACATCATCCTCTCTTTCATCATCATAATCCAAAAATATTATTAAAATGTAAGGAAAGAAAAGAAGGTGAGCTGTGTGTCTTTATACATCCAGCTATACATTGCAGGCTTTACATACACACAGCAGCAGTGCAAGTAATGCACAGCCTGGAGACACACTTAAAGTGTTTAATTTGGTCCCAAACTCTGGCCTAATCCAAGATTGGTAAAACCTGAAAAAAAGGCTCCTGGGTTGGTATCACATGCAAATTTTGGACTGGCCTCACCTTTGGGTTTTAAATCTCAGAGTCCGTAAGATTTCACCTTGTTCAGGCACATGGGTTTGTTTCAAGGCTTCTCCGCAACACAATTAATATATAGTTATCCAAGTGTCCTGGGAAAAACATAAGAGACTGACATTTTCTTTTGGTCATGAGCACCAGCATCAGCAATCACTGTGCTAAAAAGAGCTTCTGCCCTTGACTTGGATTTGACTTTCATTTCAGAACGAGTGGCGCAAACCGCTGTGCAGAGCTTGCAGTGTACCCAGCAAAGTTATTTCTTTTGTTACAAAGCCTCTCCAATCTCATTTGGGAAAACAGCTCTATACTTCTCAAGCTGCTTTGATAACTGAGCTGGTGCTGAATTTTTCCCAAGTCCAGAAGACGAACACAAGTGTAGACTCTGCTTCACAGCAGATAAATGGACTGCTGGCCTGACAAGGGCTCTTTCAACTCTACAACAGGATGAGCTGCCAGGGCTGGAGTATCTATGTGTGGTGGACAATCCAGATGGATTCTGAGGAGACTGACAAAAAAGCCATATTTCCTGCCCACGTGCTTCTTTTTGTCCACCTATACTGTCACCCACTAGTGACTCTTCAGTGTCCTGATCATTTACACCCTAGAACTGGACAAGAAATCTCTTTCCTCCCCCTTAAAGGCTGCAATAAACTTTTATTAACTTTAATTTTGAATTTCTACACTTTCACATCCTTTAGTGTCCACTGTGATAACTGAACTGAGACTTCTACACTCAGAGGCCCAGAGCTTACTTTCCTGCTGTGTTTTGTGCAGTCAAGCAGACATTTACACTTTTGATAACTTAGGGCCATTTATTCCATTGAGGTGGATATGACACTTCGTGCCTAATCTACCCCAGGGCAGGCAGGCAAAGCATTCAGCTCTTCCTTCAATACAAATTACCCAAGTACCATAAGGCAGATTTGGGCATGCTGGCAGAAATACGAAATTTCTACTGTAAAGGCAATTTTTTTGCAACTCAATAGCAGCTCATAACTGTAGAATTGTGATATAAATCCAGTAAGAATTAATATTTTAATTTTAAAAAATCAGTAGCATTTAAAATAAGATTCCTCCAGTTGATGTGTATAGATTTTTCTTCCTAGGTTCTTAATTTATTTCAGTAAGATGGTGTTTATTTCCGCTGCTGTGCTCAGATCCTGAGTATGAAGATTTTGTCATGCTTGCTCCTTTCTCTTTTTTTAAGCTGCATAACAAATATTACTGACATGTTCATGCCACTATCTCAGCAATAAGGTTACATGATTTCATGTCAGCATAGAAACAAAAAAAGGAAAAGTAGAGATAAGCTTTTCTGTAACATGTCAGCAGCTGTTACCATAGTAATAATTCATTTCACCAAGCCACCAAACATCATTTCAAGGATTTTTCCAAATGCCCATAGAAGAAGTAGCAGCCATCAATAACCTTTTTCTATAAAGACTCCCAAAATTGTCACAGACCTTTCTCTTATGTTATTTGCTGAAAGCAGAAGCAAAACAATGAGGGCTAGAAATAACATCTCTATTAAGATGGATGGATGTGAGGAGAGGTAGACATGAAAAAAAAAGTGCTGCATCTTTGTGTGCCCAGGACCTAAGCTTCCCAGTCAATGACGCCGATTGTCAACTTGAGATATGTCAGTGCTGAGGCGTCCAGGATCCTAAACAGGAAAAGCGTTATAGATCAAAGCCAGCTCTTTTAATTGTCTGAAGGGTGTCACCTACGGGGCAGTATTTTGTAAAATCAAGCAATGTAATAAAATAATAGCATATTTCACTGCTGGAAGTTTCTGGGCAGGTTTTGGGGCACATTGCTAAGAGTAGCACAGGGTAGAGAAGATCTGCCACTCACCTTGTTTTCTAGTGCTGCAGAGGCTCAGATATAATTGCAAACAGAAACATAGTCCTGGTGACAGAAGGGCTGAGATCCAGTTATGCCATTCACCCACAGACACAGAAAACTGAACCATCTACCCGATGTTTTTTTTCCTAAGTTCACTGGGATTGCAGCATTAGAGAAACAGTGGAGTGGGCAGCAGGAGGATCTGCAGCACCTAACAATACATGGGGAATACATAGGAAAAATTCCTTCCCAATTCTGAAAGCGGTGATTTCTTTAACTTTGTATGTCTGCAAGAATGACCATAGTTTACTGATCTGTCTCTCCAGCACACCAAGAACCATCACTGAAGTCCCAGCATCTAAGTCTGGGTTTCTTGAACTCCTGTAATTCAGTTTCTGTAAGCTCCTCCTGGGACAAAGAATTACAAAGGGGAGTTGCACCTCCTCAATTTAAAAAAATGCCATACATGCACACTCATTCTCAAATATTGGTTTTGTAATGTTCAGAAAAGCTGTTTTCCCATAGAAGTTTACTTCATGCAAGTTCCAGGGCAGCGATATGTAGAGTTAAGTACACTCCTAATACATTCCTCAAATACGAAGCACACTTCATCTTCTATGTTCAAACTGGAGTACCTAGCAACTAGCAAGGTACAAATAATAAAGCGAAATATTCAGCAAAGCTCTGACCTTACAGGAACTTAAACGTGCTTAACAAAAACCACTGCTGAATCCAAGCCACGCTCAGAACCAATATCCTTCTGACCTGTTGTCAGAAAGTTGGGGGTTTTTTTTAAGCTCTCCTGGTATCACAGGGGTTTGTATTCTAGAACTTGCAGCATTAGCCATTTTTCTACATCATTTAAGGCACAGCTTACAGCAAGCTGTCTCAGTGATCTTCATCTGACTGTCCAAGTCTCCTTTTTCATCACTTCAGACTCACCCTTCTGAAAGTGTGGGAGTGCAGTGGCTCACAGTCGCCGAGATCATGCACGCGGAGAAGGTCAGCAGTGCGAGCAAATGGCTAATTCCACCATATGCGCCTGGAGTTACCTGCTGGGAATGAGCAATCCCGGAAACCAAATGCACAATTAGACCTCCTGTTGCATGTCAGCCTCTGCTGAAAATCTATAATTAAACTGATACAATGATAATGAATAGGAGATTTAAAAAGCAGATTCAGGAACTGCAGAGATGTAGAGACGTGCTTAATTATATGAGTTCTCCCACTGAGTATTACAAAGCAGCCTCCACTGGCTTTGTCTAAAATGACAGAGCTGAGAAGACTTCCAAATCTGCATGGTGGGGGGATTGTCCTGGCCGCAACCCAGCCTCATAGTATGGGATGGGGCTCTGCTGCCTTCCTACCCTCTGCCTTGCTCTGTACAGAAAGGAAAAGCAGGCTCCTGTGGGCTGCATGGGAGCCAGTGTAGCCATTATGAACCCTAAGTTTGCACATAACTTTCTGTAGGATCGGGATTTTACTGTTTTCTCTATCCTCACAGTGGGGCTGCTTGCATGGTTAAAAACTGAGCATTAAAAGCGGTCATGAAAACAGTCAACGAAACAGAAAAAGAGACAATTTTGTTTTAGCTAGACTAAGTATTGGTGCAACTGATAGTAAAATACTCTTTTTGCATCTGGGCAAGTTTTACATTTTTGCAAGAGTTCATTGACCTAACTTTCTAAAAGGAAACATGATTTCAAAGCAGGAAACAAAAATTTTTCACATAAAAACACATCAAAATTACTCAGTTCTCAGGCTGCAGGTAGGAGACTGAATTTGTTTCAAACAAGTTTTCAGTAAACCCAAAACTTCATTTTTCTGTCAAACAAATTATTAGTAAAAATAATTATTGCCCAGATTATTAAACTCCAGCAAGAGCCTCTAAAACTACAAGCATAAGAAGCAGCAGCCATGCTGTGCTGCTGCAGGCTGGAACAGACTCATGATCTCTGCAGAAAAATGCAGAAGGAAACTTAAAATCCATTTCAACCAGTGGGTCACACACATACATCCAGCACTAAATCAAGCACAGATTAATTATTCACAAGCACTTCAGTGTCCATGTAACATTAATCCTGTGAGATATCACTGATTCTGTGTTGCTTTAAAGATATCACATTAAACAGCAAGAAATAGTATTTGTAAACTTAAAGGTAGCCTGTATGCAATACTATTCTGTCAAAAGATCTTTTTCCATGTCAATCATACAGCTTCAGGATAAGGGATAAGGAAGTTTTTTACATGTTCATTAATTAGCGCTTAGCTTTATTTGAAAAATGCATCCTTCATAATGCGTCATCTTAATATGCCATAGCATTTTGAACATTATTGTTTTTATGCTTATTAGGCATATCCTGCTAGAAGAAAGCATTTTAAATTAGATTAAATCTTATACATGTTTAATGCGGTGTTCTCACAATTTAAAATGCTACTCTATTAAAATAGCAGAGAGAAATTGACTTACAGAATAAAAATGTGAAAAGAATAGATCATGACTGAAATGAATAATAGATTAACTGAATAATCATATTACTACCTATATGAAGAGTATAAATCACAACAATATAATGCTGTCACAGCAGAAAAAGGGAGATGAGGCTTTCCAGTACATAACTGTGTTCATTATCTAATAGGAAAAGTAAGAGGTAGGTGTGATTAGCATTAATAAGAGGCCATTTCATTGCAGCTGATGCCAGGTATCAATCTCAAAGCATATTGGACAAGAATGCTGTTCTGGAGATCTTCTTTCCAATCTGTGGAAAGTCATTCCACCCTCATTCATCCTTAAACAGCCCTGACTCTGCCCCTCAGCAAGACTGAAAGAACAATGTCGTGCACGTTACTGCATCACTAACAGATATTAACTTTCAGTACCATCATTCAGACAGAGCATCCACCAGGATTTGACAGCCCTGAACCGTTCATAGGAAGACATACTCTGTATACCTTTCAGTAATGAAGACAAATCATTAAGAAGCCAAACCAAAGGCTCCCGACAGCAGTGGAAAGATTCCCAATGATTCAAAAGGGATTTGATTTGAACTGTAAGTCTCCATAGACTTCTTCACAATACAATTTTAAATCGCCATGTTTATATATCTTTTATATATTTATTTGATTCATTCGCTTATATAATTGCTATAAGTGCATATCTGAATTCATGCCTGCAGCACTACTGTGCTATCTGTTGTCACAGATATTACAGTGATAATTAGATGAGAAGAGCCAACATTCAAGTCACAATAAAGCAGGGCTCTTACTTCAGCCTATTATCCAAGACCAATACATCAGGGAGTTCATTTTCCTTACCGTGCAGGATACACAACTTTAAGATGCTTAGCTGAGTTAGAGTCCCTAGCAAACTTCAGTGGCCTTTAGCCAACGGAGGATTAGTGGAGGATGCTGAAGGTGCAGTATAGGAAAACTGGAATTAGGGGATCTGGAACCAGGACTCCTCCACATGGAAGAAGTTTCCACTTAAGAGCACAGCTCTGCGGACCAGCTACAACCTGTTCATGATGCTCTCCATCCATCCATCCATCCCCTGATGTCCCCTGCTCTGCCACCTCATCCCTTCCTCCTCAAAGGGCAGAGGGCAAAGGGTCACTTGAAAAATGGGATTCAAGTAATAATTGCTATAAAAAATACAAAGAGTTAAACATGTGCAGAGAGACCTCCTGGCTCTTACGCCATTCACCACTCTGGCATTACCAGCTATTCAAATATGAAGCTTACAGAAGAGACAGCTGATTAAAATGGCAACTGGCATATATGAAACAGGAGTTGCCACCCAACAGGCTGTCTGTTAATGAGAAAGTAACATTTGTTAGAAGTTTCTAAACTTGACCTTGTCGACATCAGACTGAAGGAAGAGGATACAAAACAGGAATAGCTGCTGGCATTAGAGGCTGATTGTCAGCTGAATTCAGCATCAGAAGGGCTTGCAGTCAATCTGCTCCATGCTCACTGAGCACTCTTGGTAGGATGTGTTTAGATATCTAGGGACATAAGTTTTGAAAGAGGGAAGAATGCAGGGAGAGATAAAACACAAAAGCCAAGTAGAAGACGATATCAGCACAGACAAGTAGGGCCATATTCTGCCTTTTCCAGCTACAGCTACACAGTAGGAAAGGGGGAGAAGAGAAGCTCAGTGGCAGCAGGCCTTAATCAGGGACACTCATCAAGTCTGGGACTCCAAGAAATTTTCTGTGGAAGTAAGAGCTCTCCCAGGCATTGATAACCACACTGTGAATGCTCTGTAAGCCTGAGCTGGCTGTTGTCAGCCTCACAGATACAGACTATTTGTGCTTCAGGATCCCCTGTGGGTAGGTTTATACCTCATGCAACACATCACGATGACCTCACTAACATCTTGGGTGCTACCAGATGTCCTCTGTCACGTGAAAAATCATGGTGCCCTCTCAAATTCCAGAGAAGATGCTCAGGAGAGATACTTCGGGGGGGGCTGCTGCAGGAAATTATGATCGTGGTGTTCAATCTGACCATGCTCAGCCACTAAAGCATCCTTTATGGTGCATGGCCAGGTGCAGTATGGAGGAAGTAAGGTTGTCTCTGTGTAGATCATTTGACTTGAAGAACCTTCCCAGTCAGTCACCTGGAGCCCAGGAACACTCACCAGGCCCGACATCT
>VYZV01030671.1:76686-95525 GCA_013401275.1 Pandion haliaetus | reverse complement strand
ATTAAGTGTCAGTGATTCAGAGCCATGACAAGGCAAAGTGACTCAGCAAGGGACTGATTAGGAATGCAAACTCAAACTCCCATGTTCTTGCAAAACAGTGAATTTTTAGCTTTATAGCTTGCTGCATAGCTCACTGGACACCCATGCAATAAGAACAAGATAGTTCTGGCAGCTTGAGCTGCCAAATACTACCCAAAATTGCTGCCACAGCAAAAGCAAATTATTTCATAGCAATTGGTGCAGCAGTGCCTTTGGACGCAGATCTAGGAGCATATGCTGGTTTTATGTCAGCTCTCAGCATCTCACAGCAACAGGTCTTAGAACTCAGCACCCCAAACAATAAGTTTTTTTCCTGTGATAGTCTCTTCCACATATAAAATTACCATTACAGAAGTATGTTCCTACTGTCAGGAGACCTTGTTTAGTGTAGTCTCCCAAAAAGGATTATAACCAAATCCTATTTTCAAGCCATGTATCTGTAGGAATCTAAGGATGCAAGCAAGGTTTGTAGAAGGAGGAATATCCTTTATTATGCCAATTAACTTATGTAGAAAAAAACCCACAGATATAGCCTGAAGAACATAGGTACTTCTTCAGGGTTGAAATGGAAGCAACAAATTGAGAACAAATTGCTTAGAGTTCAACTTCATTGTTGAGAAAAGGATAGAACAGAAAACAGTCTCTGCAAAGACTCTGAACCACAAAGACACAGGACATGATTTTCCAAGTGCTATTCAAACATATTGGTAAGACTGTTGCTGATCCAGATATTGCAGTTTAATATCATACTATGCAAAACATAATAAAAAAGATATTAAAAAATGAGGACAGAACAGAAAGGAGAAGAGTAAATGTGACATATATCATTTTATACCTGAGGCTTCAAAAGGACTGTTGCCCAAAACCTCAAGAACATAAAATGCCCAAAAACTGATTGAAAAGAAAAAGTAGACACGATGAGAATTGGGAGTTCTTTGGGAAAAATTCATGAGATGGCCAAGAGCCACAATACCACAATTAAAAAAAAGAATAAGTTTGGCTAAAAGCACATTCTCATTTGGTGCAAAGTGAAGGAGGCAATCAGGAACAAAAAGCCAATATAAAATGAGTGAAAAGGTGGAAATCAATAGGAATTACTGTAAACAAAATTAGAAAAGATGAAATATTTATTAGGAAAGCTAAAAAGCACAGAGAAAAAGCCATCGCAAGCCTGGCTGAGGACAAAGAGTTTAAACAGAGCGAAAGAACCTCAGCAGCACAGCAGCTATAAAGCTGGCAAAGTTTTCAATAGTAATGCAGAAGAGGTAAAATTGTTCAATACATATTTCTATTCCATATATGAAAAAGGCAGTAGGAAACTTAAATGTCTTCCAATCCTTGAGTAACTAAAGAGAATGTTAAATATCTAGGAATAAACATTTTAAGGCAGTTAAGGAAAGCCTGCACAGAGGAGCTGGAGCAGAATTAGATGAGATCTTTTTAATTTTTAATAAACCTTGATATCTCAGGGAAATCCATTCATTTTCACCAGGTTCATTTAAAGCTAAATTTCTGGTTATATATCGAGGGAAAAGACGTGTACCTAGGCACAGCTACAGAATAAGGGACTATAAACTAGAAAATGATCCTTAGATGTATAACAAGTAAACAACAAATAGGGAGGTAAATTTACTTCCATTTGCAGCACTTCTGAGACTGATGATGAAATATTCTATAATCCCCTGGTATTCCAATTTTAAAAAATAATGTTGAAAACCAGGAAAGGTGCAAAACCACAGAATTTCTTAAAGGATCAGAGAACATGCCTGGTTTTGTAAGACAAAGAGCTCAAAACAGAGACCAAGAGCCGCCTGGTTTACAATGTATGGAGACCTCAGAGAAGGAGAGAGAAAGGCAGAAGGGGAATAGTTGTTAATAAAAGGTCCCTTAATCTGAATGAGACTAGGCAAATTCAAAACGGTGCCCTGCAAGA
Organism: Pandion haliaetus; assembly: GCA_013401275.1. Lineage (NCBI taxonomy): Eukaryota > Metazoa > Chordata > Aves > Accipitriformes > Pandionidae > Pandion > Pandion haliaetus. The sequence goes on along the minus strand of VYZV01030671.1, from coordinate 93,553 downwards.
CATGTAATACAGAGAATGATTAAATGTTTGAGCAAACATCAGGGAAGCAGTAGATTGTCTCAGGGTGATACTGCCTCCCCCCGTGACACGATGGAGGGTCACTGAAGGCACCAGATGTCAATGAGAGAGCAGCGCGGAACCTGCAGCTGGCCACACCACCCGGGTGGGTGCTCCCTGAGCCGTGGGCAGCCAGAGAAGGAGACCAGCCCTGCAGGTCTAAAATGAAATGGGCTGCTATCTACTGCCATAAAGTTTGCCTGAGTGTGGCAAAACCTTTGGGCAGCCCTTCTCTGATTCAACAGGGCCCCATTTTAACAGTTATCTATATTTTGCCAAGGGCAGTGCCAAAGTACGATGATTTCCATCAATACCTTTGTACTTGCAATCAGCAATGTATCTCTAAACAAAGCCTGGAAACTCCCTGAGCCGAAGATTGCCTTTTGGTTTTGTTTGCAGAGTAGAGAATCATGGCCCAGCACAGTGTCATTGCTATCACAAATACCCAAAACAAAAACTAAAGGGAGAAGAGTTGCAGATGTTCTTTAGAAGATGATGAGCCATGAGTCCATTTGTACATCTCTGTCAAACTCAACCTAAGAGGGCAGCTAGAGGCAGATGATTTGAATACAGGAAAACAAATCAAAATGGATCCAAGCCACAGAAATACCAATTTGCTATCTCCTGAACAATCACTTCGCAGAGCAGGACACAAACAACTTTTCCTCAAGTGCTACCACAGCAGCGTGCTGCTTATTTATTCATTTCCTGGCACTGGGGCCTCAGCCTTCACGTAGGTCTCTGCCTCCCGAAGCACCTCTCTGCTTCTCGCTGGCACTGGGCCATAACATTGCTCTTTCTTACGGCTGTGTCATGTTGAAGCAACTGCATTAAGTCTTGTGCTGCTTTCTGTGAGACACAGGCAATAAAAAGCCACCTGAGTTACACAAGCTTAACAACATCTGGAATTGGTTACAGGAAGGCAGAGGACCCCAATTATTTGCCCTTACAAATGGGAAAACAACTAGGCTTGACTTTCTCAGGTTAGCATGTAAGCACTTGATTCAGCGAAGAGGATATGCAGCCTGATAGTGTAATGATTGAGCTCAGGCAGCACCACCGAGTATTGGTCTGCCTGTGATGAAACAATAAAAAGCAAGGAGAAAGCATGTCCTTTGTGCATTGAAAATTATATTTCACGTTTCATTATGTATAGCAAAACTTTCTCACGTCCTGACAAATCTGCAGGGCATTTCTTAGTGCAATTTTTTTGCATGAGTTGGCAGGGTTCTGCTGTATTAAATTGATACAATTACCCTTACATGGACATCTCCCCAACAAACTTGGTCCAAGGATGAAAGACACGGCAGCTTTCAAATATTCTACCTTGTAAAATTAAAGTTATTAGAAAATGTAATCACCCTCTATCTAGTCTGTGTCTACTGGATATATTTACGTTCCCAGGAGGGGTTAAAACAACATTTTTAGCAGCTGCCTCAAAACGCAAATCAAATCTTTGTGAGATGCTACATTGATTTGCATATTATTAAGCATGATCCTTCCCCTCCACTGCAGTTTTGCTTCATAGTTTTGTTCCCGCATGAAGGTTGCCACTAGCTGCACGTGTGACACTTTCCCCTGTGGCTGCCTACCACTTGCAGAAACTACGATGGTGCCATGCTAATGAGTCCCAGGGAGACAGTAATGTAGCTAGAGTTGCCATTTTAACTTTAGCAGAAAGGGAAAGCATTAAAACGCTTCTGGCAACTTTTGGATCTGCTAAAATTTTGTCAGTTGGAGAGTGTTACACAACGTTAACATTGAACTGGGCAATTTCTGGCCCCAACATGTTACAGTTTTATTTAATCAGTTTTGTGGCATACAGCGTCAGACAAGGCAACGCAGCGGGCCAGGTTTTAGGCATTTGCTAAGTAGGGCACTGGGCACTTTGTCTACCTCCTCCTCCCTCCCACCCTTTTGTAAAGAGATCCTGCAGTATTTACCCATAAGACTCCAACGGGTCTAAATTAACGCCCAGCATAACCTTTGGACATCAGATTGCAGCTTGGAGGTGGACTGTCGGACAGAGCATTCACCCTTAGGAGGAGAGGCTCTGGACAAGGACATGTGACAGCAAAGGGTTTCAGCTACAAGCCAGGAGCATTTTTTCCTCCTGCTAGGAAACTAAGAGCACTGAAGGGAGAACATGAAGGGCTGACAGGCTGCACACAGACTGCTAACAATTCATCAATGTGTGAATGAAATGAAGGCTCACACCAGACCAGAGGGCACTTGGCTGCTGCTTGACAAGCTTTGCAAAGAGCAAGCCCACACAACGTGGCGTTGCCACAGCTGAGGTACAAGGTCACACTTCTAGAATGAGTAAAAGCTTCATGTTAAGTGGGAACAGAGGAGCTGCTATGCATATCAAAAGCCAGATTCTAGTCTCATTTGGGGGAAAATCCAAAATAATTCCCTGGCAGACAGACCACTGTGCTATTCCAGTCTATGGAGCATTTCTATAACCATAGTTTTCCTGCTGTAATAATAGCAGAGATCCCAGCTGTGGTGTAGGTCCCAATTTGCTAGCACAAAAGGTCACGCAGCAATTGAAGACTGGCTCTCCTGAGCTCAGATCTGGCCCCAGACACTGGGCTACCCACCACGAGGCTGCCTCTCGCACCCTGATACCCTTCCACAGGAGAGGTAGCCCTGTGCCTTAGCTGAAACGTCTGTTAATTAACAGTTGTACTGCAAAATGCTTCAGGAGTGTCAGATGCCAGGCACCACAGAAAGCAGTGCTCTTATTGCAGACAGTATGGCTTAGCTTTGGCAAGACGTACTGCTGCAGACTACACATTGACTAGTATAATTTTGTTGTAAGTAGGAACGAGATACATAGTTTATATGCACATATTACAGGACTATAAACTCAATTTTTCTTTGCTGCTTGCAGACTGGTGCCTGGTCCTTTGTACATCTGCAAGTACTTTTAGGATATGGCCTCCTAAATAATGACTTTCAGTCCCTGCACTGCCTAGCACAAATCCTGAAGCCTGTTGAATGGTGTATAGCTGGAGCCTTCTGCTGCCTGTAGCTCCTAAGACTGTTAACAGCAGCAAAAGTTAAAAGCTGTTTAATGGAGACTGGACAGTCACAAATTGATTCAGTCAGAAAAGTATATATAGTTCACCTCCTCGAATGCTGCAAAGGATGGTGTCAAATATTGAAAAGTACCTCTAGACTCCATTTAGGTACCCAGTATAAACCTCCATGGAAATAATCTCTCAGAGTAGAAATGGAGATTTCACATAGATTTCTCTTTATTTTCCCATCAAACTAGCAAAGGAGAAGACTTTCAGCAGGAATCCCTTCTATGCCACCACATAACATTTTACCTGATAAAAGCAAGTATTAGCATAGGCCCAGACCTGGAATCTCTACAAAGTCTGACATGTTTACAGTTCAAACAAAAAGCCAGCTTAAAAACACAGAGATGGATTCTGGTGAATCATCCATCTGTACACAGCACTGACGTGTAAAGTTGAACTTTTTTTCCATGTTGGAGCTTTTTATCATAGTTTTTTCCTATCAGTCTTTTGAGGGGGAAAATGAGGAGCTGAGAGAGAGAAATGTGATTCATTTTTACTAGAGTGAAGCAATAAAGCTCTTGTAAAGTGTGGTCACCCCTGTGCTCCACTTCAGTAACAGCAATAACATCGAACCTGCTGCTCCTGCTGCCATGCTCTTACCCTTCACATGCTAAGCTCCTTGTTTTTAATCACAGGTTCCTATCGCGTTTCTAAGGCCATGGAAATTGTATTTTTTTTTTTTTTTAATCATTTGCTATGATAAAGTGAAAAGCATTCAGTGAGTCACTGATAGAACATTGTCTCTTCCATATGCAATAGGAAGCTGCCGCTGGGAGATGTACCCCTACAGAAACTGCAGTCTGTCAATTCTGCTTTAGAAAGCCTATTGCACAATTCTCTTTTTCCTATCAATTTCTCATTTGCAGTACATAAAAAGGAAGCATTATAACAATGCAATCGCTAGATAAGTCAGCAATAATGTTGTTTCAGTGCTGCAGGTTATATACAGTAGTGATAAGTAACTGCAGTATGCCACTGCACCAGCTCCATCCTGCCTTACCTACACCTGAGTCTTTGTCCTGATCCAGCTGCAAAACAAAAGTCAAATTGATCAAGGGCTCTGACCATGGGCTCGCTGCAGGACAGCCCTTTTCGGCAGGGGTCCCTGGGGAAACATCAAGTCTCTCCCCACCACAGCCGGGCTCCTACAGACCACTTTCACCATGGGGTTTAATCACGTCTCATCCCAAAAGAGCCGACAGGGACACATAGTAGGCTCAGAGAGTCTTTTAAATTACTGCATCTGCTCCACCTACATGTATCACAACTGGAAACTGGCCCTAGCAAACTCACATCACTCCAGATCACCACCAGCAACTGGCTATACAACTTTGTTATTCTTCCTGGAAACCACAGATACACCAAGTCCAATCTCAGCAGCATCACCGAAACTGGGAGAAACCTGGAATGCTGAGAACCCGCTGCTGGAAACAGTTTTTTTCCCCTTCTCTTTGCCTTCCTCTCCAGCATTTCAGGCAGATACATCACTTCTGTTTCCAGAGCTGTTTATCAAAGGGTTTGAAGTATTTCTGTGGATAACACTGATGTCCCAAGGTGCTATATTGCTCCTCTGTAAAATCCCTTTCTTGGCGTTGCTCAAGCTCATACAGTCTGGCATTACACACTTTGTCAAAAACATTGTGCAAAAGTATCAATCCTCAAGCTGATTCACTTTGAGCAAGTGCCTGGAGGAAAGGCAGTGATTTTGGGAAGGAAAGCTACGTTTCATGTTTAGAAAGCAGCTGTTTTTCAAGCCATGGGGCATGAAACAACCATTCTCTATTTGTGGTTTCTAGGACACTGCACTTTTGTTTCAATTTCTCATATGACTTTACATACATCTCTTATCTATTTTGTTTTTAAGCTCTCTAGAGACAAGTATTTATAGTATGAAAAAAATCTCAGTATTGTGAAAATTTTCAGTTACATCTTGTTTTGAGTATTAAACACCAACAATAACATGATCTGATTTCTGGCAATAAATACTAACTTCTGAAAGTTAATTACCATGGCTTTTTATCAGTGCCTACTTTGTTTCTGTTGAATCAGTCCATGGTTTACAAGCCTGACAACTCAGTAATTCACATTCTCCTTCGGCAAAACCAGTGGATTCTCAAAGTAAATGGAATCAACCTAGCCACATTAAATTTATTCTCCCACTGTTCTCTCTCAGCCTTTATATTATTGGGAAAAATATCTTCACTTCTTCAGCTATGGCATACAGACTTTACCATAGTACACATGCTAGAGACATATACCTCAGACTCCCTCTTGTGTTAATGCATGCTACAGTAACTCAGAGCTCTTGGCAGGCTCTCACCTAGCAGAGGGTCCGTATTCGACCTTTCTCCCTCGCTGAGCACGGAAATCTACTGAGAATTTTTTAAAAATTATTGCTGACCAACTGCATTTATTTTAACCTTGAACTCTGAATTTATTCTAGTGCTACCCAAAGATTTTTCTTCTGAGATGGGAAAAGATTCAGTCATTTCTATGCAAACATGAACACACATATCAATAACCACAAGGTGATAAAGCTCCACACCTGGAGCCTCCCCACCACAAATACTCACTATTTTTTCCACTGTGTTGAGTTTCCTTAGTTGGGAGGTGCTCAGTAGCAGTCATGGGAGACCATTAGGGGTTTAGAGTTACACTTCTAGGGATTCTTCATGAAGACACAGAAGAGAAAATATCTTTCTCATGCCTGTTATTTTATGTTATATTGCAGTTTCGTCTATTTTTTAAATTTTAATCAATTTGTTACATAACTGATATTTATGCATTTTCAACCAGCTCTAGTTCTGCGTATCCTGTTATCAATTCTAAACAATCCTGGAGAGATTTCCTCCCCACTGCTACCACCACCTGTCCCCTCCAATTAGTGTCAATAGCAGTGAAAATTTTTGTGATATTGAAACTATATTAAGACACATGTACATCTGTTTAGAAAGGCCAATTTTCTTTCCACAGGAAAAGCTGCCATTTCAAAAACTGTTTTTATTTTGAATTGGAACATAAAGTCAAAATTTTTTATTTACCTGCAGAATAAGAATTCTGATAAAATAATTTGTTACCAACTAGAAATATTTCAAAAGTGTCAAAACACTATAAAATAACATTACTATTATTAAAGGTTCAAAGTATGTATTCTATTATTTAAAATTTAAATTGTGATAAAATGCATGAAATCAAGAAAATAAAAAATTGATTTATATTTATTTTAGTTTTTCCTTATTAGACTTCTTGGTCAAATATTGACATATTCTAATCAATATTTAATCCCCATCCCCACCCATTAAGCTATATTTTTTAGAGGAAAAACTGTTCCACTAAAACATTTCCAACTAGCTCTAGTCTGGGTATCCTGTTATCAGGTCCTCGTGTTCTCCAGTCTCCCCATTACAACCTATAAAAAAAGACAAGCTATATTTCGTATCTTTCAGAAAAATTATGAGAACTAAAGGTTAAAATAAAAAATGAAGGAATTAATTAGATTCTAGTTATGGCCAGTATGAGTTAGACCCTGGCTCTTTGGACAACCATGAACTAATAAGTATCAGAATATCTCCAGAATTGGGGGGGGCGGGGATTGAAGAATACCTGAGCCATAGACAATTGCTTATGAATCTGCTTGATGAGATTTTTCTCATCAGTGGGCAATTTCTTCAATACTAAAAGGTTCACTAACCATTGGGATAAGAATATTTGTTTTTAATTTCATCTCTGAAACGTTCCTTGGTTTCAAAACAGTAATTAAGCTGCTACATATATCTGAAAGTAGAAACAATGGAAATACTCACTTTGACAGAACTAGAATGGAAAAAGTCAGTTAAGATTCTACTTAAATAGTGTATAAAACTTCTAAGTGTTTCATAGATTTGTGATGAAATAGTCACTACAGAGCCTAAGCAGTTTCATTCACCTATAGTTTATATATAAACTAAAGGAGTTTATATGTAAACTAAGAAGTTTCATTCACCTGTAGTCCTCCACAACATCTATAGATTCTCCAAGCACTTGAATACGAGACATGTAGTAAAACCTGTAGCATCTCTTTGTAACTTGTAAGCCCTACGTAACTTCCATGGAGTGTTAATAAAAACGTGACTAAATGATCTTCAGGTAAACTTTTTGTCTGCTTCCATATTAGGTTTGATTCCACTGATCAGAAATTAATTTGGTTTTTCAAGGTCTGCACTAGCAAGTTACTTGATGGTGATCTAAGGAATAGACATCACAGTAATTTCAATTACAAGAAATGGTTCATTTTTCATTTCTGAAGAGGAAGAAATTCTGCACATCACACTGTGCATTACCCATTTTCCTAATCACAAATAACTTGCGTAAGAAACAGAGTGACCATTAATATTTCATCCACTGCATATTGCTTTCTGGATTTTCTACAGATTTTTAGCACCCAAAAATTCAGGTGAATGAATTCCTGTCTGTTGAGATTTATTCCTTCACTAAGAAATTAAAGTAATTAGAGAAAGCGAGAAAGCTTTTAAAAAACAGTTAATTGAAAAGCTAGTTACCACTACAATGAATTGCCTAATTAAAATATTATCATGCACAGAACTAAGGAAATGAGTTCATGCCAGCCTACAAAGATACTTTCATCTTTGATAGCTATTCCTGCTGAGAAGAAGGCATAGACTGCCACTATTATCAATGTGAAATGAGAAGCATAAATCTCTTTTTAAAAGCAGTAAGCATGGGGAATTCTTGTTCTCATACACAAATACCTACCCATATATCCCAGTTAATATTTAGACTGTGTCCATATTCTGTCAATAGTTTCCCTCATCTGCATAAACAACTAATTTAAGGTATTATTTTTAGTAATATATTTCTTAAGGGCCCTGCAATGAACCAGTTACTCAGTAATGAGAAATCTAATCAACAGGCTACTTCAGAAATATTTGCAAACCATGCAAATTAACATAATGTGAAATCTCTTGGTTTGCTTAGTGGTACCAGGGGACACACACATCTTACCGATGTTACTGGGGGGGCGGGGGGGGGTTGGTTTTTTTTTCCTTCTAAGAATCAGAACAATCACAGGAGTAATTTGGAGCTCAGAAACAGAACTGAAACACTTCTACTGTCTTTAAAGTTTTCATACATTGCTTCAATTTTTAAAACTCATGTTTCAGAAAGAAGTGTTTTAAATACTTGCCACTCAATTTAAGCTTACTACTAAAGCTGAAAAAACTTCTATTTAGGAAAATGGGAGAAGATAAATATTACCTTATGGTTAATTTGTTCCTTTTATTTCCTCCTCTTATTTAAGCCAAGTGTTACCTATACATAGAGCAAGAAGTGGTCCAGGGCTGGTTAACTAGAAGATATATCTATTCATAAGTGTATATCAGGGCAGAAAATTACTAGAAGTTTCTGCCAGATACTGTATTTGTCATACAACTAGCTATTTTCTAAGCCCCCTGTTCTTCCCTCCCAAACCTGAGCAAGGCTTACAGCTGTTACCATGACTGATGTACTCAGCAAACTTCTTTTCCCTCAGCAAAACTACTTAGAACTCTTGATGAGTATTTCAAAGAACACTGAAAAAAGAAAAGTATTATCTGGATTATTCACAAGGAAAAGGAAAAAAAACAAACTACCCCCAAAAAAAAAATTTAAAATGTGCAAGATGTTCAGATGCAGCCAGTTGTTTAAGGCTCATTGTTGAAGGAATCCCAAGCAAATAAACCACGTCAATAAGTCATCTTGTAATTAAACATGTTAAATGCTACAGCAGTCATGGTTCAATTTGCTCTAGCCTGGGTTAATTTTTTGTATATGTATCAGCCCTATTTTACAATTTTATGCAGCCTCCTGTTATTTTCTCTGTTGTCAATTAATGCTTATTCTTACAGGCACTCTGACTGCGAAAGAAAAGATCCACCACAATGTTCTATCATTTGTTTCTGGGTTTTTATAGTCAGAATTAGCAGGTTAGTTAAAACTGCCTAAATCGTACTGCTGAAACCATTGCTTTCAGCAGTTGTGGTTCTCAGCTGCAGAGCTCCGGGTCAGGTGCTGAATTTGGTCTGGGGCAGCTCCAAGTGCTTCCAGCAAACAGGCAGGGTCTCTCCACTTCCGCTGATGTCTACTCAAGCAACATTTACTTTGGTTTGGTTATTAACTGAGTTTTTCTAAGCTTGGACCTATCACCAAGCTAAATTACTTGTAAATTACAAAGCATTTCTCTTCTGAATTCTTCCACTAATTTGTTCAAGATGGTAGAAAATCCAAGAAGAGAAGAACTAGGTAAAAGCAGTGTGGAAAGGAGGACACATACAGACCGTGCAACTACAATCAAACTGCAAAATGTGTATTTTGCAAAGGATAAATAGAAAACAACACAAATACAATGGGGAAGAGAATTCCTTGCTTAAAGGAGAATACTTCTATAGCTGAACAATGCACATAAAATCCCTAGGACTTCATCTCATTATAGATCTCAGGAAATAAGATCACACTGAAAAGGAAAAAAAAAGCCCTTATGCTGCAACGCAGCAAAGGCTTGCATCCACAGAGGAGCTTGTAAATGAGTAACAGGAGCCATCAGCTGGTCTTGGCCTTCCAGTGCAAACAGATGCATCGCTACATGAAAATCTTCACTACACTGTACCTCAAACACAGGTCACATCTTTCACAGAAAAGATCACCAGTCCTTCAGCACCCAGAGATTCCAATTATCACCTAGCGTTCTAGTGCACAGCAATATGACAGAAGGATATGACTGACCCCTCTATTCTGAAGTGATAGAAAATACTTATTCTCAGTGCTGATGACTGCAGACCTGCTGTGCAAACTGGTGTAATGTCCATATTATTCTTGCTCTAGCCAAGAAGTCAACATCTCAGCTGCTACGTGAATCTCTGCCAAGTACTTCATCCAATCTCTTATAGTAATTCATGAATATGCAGCAGCCAAATCTCTTTTCCCTTTGACATTATGAGGTGACAGCAAAGGAAAACAAGGGTTTGCTCTTATCATAAGGTTCTTGACAGAAAAATGGAACAAAACTAGAGATGTCCTTAGACAGGGTTGAAAATTTCATGAAATTCCATTTCTATTACAATTCAGTTACTATTAAATGAAAAAGAAATGAAAAAAGTTCACTTCTGTTAAAATGGAAATGAAAAATATTCTAGTATGATGTGTGCAAAGACATGCAGAAAAAGAATGATCTTATGGTGAAGGCACTAGACTGCATCTGCAGAAAGCAGAATTAATTCCCTGCCCTGTAGAATACTACGTATATCATGTATCATATACATATGTACATATATTATATATCCCATATATTCTGGGATCCAGAAACCTTTGAGAATAGAAGGAGCCTACATATTTAGCGGGAAAGAATGTAACTTTGGATTTCACCAGTCTTCTCATTGCCCTGGTGCAAGTTCTTTTATTAGGAGGAAATGAAAGCATTAAAATGTTTAAAAAAATACAGTACAAATAAAATTATGGGTGGGGTTCTTCTGAGTAATTCTAGGTAAATGATGAGATCATTCTCACTTGCTAATTGGATTTAAAAAAAAAAATCTAATTACAATGGACCCTCACTAATTCACATAACATTCAGGATAACCATTACATTACTTGCTAATTTGCAAAATTCAGCAAGGAAAGTCACAGAAAAAAGCATCAGAAAATGTACTTGCTTCATTTAGATTGTCAACTGTAGTTTATGGTTTCTTCAATTATTTACAGTGTGATAATACTTCCTATTATACAAACTAATGTATCACACTACATTTTGCAAGAATAATAAAATCTTAATTTTGTAAGAAATTTCTGCTAGAAAGGCCCTGTTAATAGGTAAAAGAAAAAGAATCATGAGTCTATCACAGAGTTTATGGGTAGGTATCATGTAGCACATATTCAAATGGAAACTGGAAGAGCAAATTCAGACCCCAGCACAGCAGACAAATTTCCAGGTATCCTTATGCTGAAGAGAGGTCACCAGCCTTCTTGTACGGGCTTATTTTCCCTATGTGAAAAAAGTAACTAAATGCCAGTAAAAATTATGAGATCCAACCATGAGGAATTTTAGGTCATAGTTTGAAGTTCAAAGATATATCTTATTTATATTGAGGATTTTAGGAAGTTTTTGTAAGTGGAATGTATTTGTAGATTCTCGTCATCCAAGACACATCATGAAATCTGACTTGAACCTGGAAAATTTAATTATTGGGAAGTAAGAAAATCACAAGACTCCATAGAGAGACAGTAACTTATGCATCTACTCCGGCTGAGAGGCTGGTGGGAAATTTTTTTGGTTGGTTGGGTGGGTTTTGTTTTTTTTACACTCTACTTTTCTTACACACACACAAAAAAAAAAAAACAAATACTACTTGGAAAGCCCCAATGGAGCCTGAAGTTGTTCATACTCAAGTTGCTTAGGAACTTCATTCATCCTGCCAACTAATTATACAAGTATAGTTGGGACAATCAAGGCAAATTAAATCTCTGAAGGGTAATGGACATATTCCCTTTATAATACCCCCATAAAAACTAACCAGAGCAAACCCAAGATAAAGAAACAGATGTTTAGTCTTCAGTTACAGAAATTTATATTTATTTCAGCTGTGCCACAGTTCCCACACACACTTCATTGGAGGCATTTCTTTCACAGCTAACTCCTTGCACCTCTCAACACTTGCTTACCCAAAAGGAAATAAAACCAGCCTTTTGAACTATCAAAAGAAAACATTTAGACTTTTCCTCTCTTTGTCTGGCAAAAACTATCTGCAAATAATTTTAGTAACCCAGATCCTGCATGTTGCAGGAAAACCAATATTGGTAGCTGACATTTTACCAACAAGACTATTTTATATTCAATTCCTCTGCTATGAAGATGGGAATGCAACGAAGATAGGAAAGCACTTCTTGGCCACCACAGTGGTACAGTGATAGTACCACTACATAGAGAGAAAACATAACCCAACTTTGCTGTTCTTACAAGGGTTAGGACATAAAAATGAAAATTATGCAAAACAGCAGAACTCTATTTCCTCCATATTTCAAGCCTTGATTTGCATTAAGTGATGATAGCTTGAGAAAAGCACACAGCAAATGTCTCACTAACCACATTTAACCAATGAGCAACAGTGCGATGGCTCAGTAAGAAAAGACTTAACTAAAAGTTATGGCATAAAGCAGAATTGTCATTTGTTTCCCTGGAGCAAGAACAGAGAATTTCAGATCTATAATATTGGAATAAAAATAATAGACCAGACAGAAACACAGTTACAGCTGATTTACTGACAAAAATGGTGCTATAACAGGACTAGTTTGATTCTCCTATTACTCCAATGCAGTCCAAGATACAGACAGTTATTTTGGAAAATGAGTGGTTAGCTTTTAATTTATATCAGTAAAAAATTACATTAGTTAAATCTGAATATCAAATCTTTGCTCTGAAAATAAATACATACAACTTGCACTAAAACAACAACAGAAAACCATCTAAACTGCAAACATGTGCAAACATGTCTGGGCACAAGCATTGGAGGATTGTGCCGAACCAGAGAGACTCAGCAGCCCCCAGGAGAAGCACAGAAATAGAGATTTGTAGTGGAGCGTCAACTTGAATGAGTCTCCAGATGGCCCAGAGCAGACATCTCAAGTTAAATGCAGTTTCAGCACAGCCAAGAGCAATTCCTAAAGGTTAGCACTGTATCTCCCTCCACGAGCTTCTTCCCTCACCAAGGACTTTCCTCAGGTCACAGCATTTACAGAGCCTTGGGAAGAGGAGTAAACCCATCCCTGATGACCCCATCTGCTGGTGGGGAATCTGGGGGGGTGGGGTGGGGGGATATCAGTCAAAATGGAGAGTAGTCAGCAAGAGCTGATCAGATCAGGATTCAGCTGTGGTGCCTGGACCATGAACGAAACCCATCCTAAATTATGAGAAAAGTGGAGACCCTTTGCTTTCATTCACAGCCAGAGCCTCTGATTTTGTAGCTTTGGCAACAGAGTTGGGGAGCAACACGGCACTCCAGCAGGCTGTACGTTAATGAGGGATGGCGGCACTCCGTGTGGAAGACTTGACAGAGAGGGAGGAAAAATTCTACTGAGTCCAGCTGGTTTTTCATTCTACTGCTCCTTACTGATAAGGCTTCTTCATTTCTACCAATTCCAGACAGCAGCTGAAGCAAAAGCTGATACTGCATAATTGACAACAGCTGGCACACACAGACAGCAGCAGCCTGCTAGGTCACTAAAGACACTACACACCTACAGGCACAAAGCAGAGGCACACATCTGCCCAAGAGTCTTCTACCTATGGCTGCTTTCTTCTGGAAAAGTAACCACAGCTGAGAAATTGAAAGATAAAGGTTAGCAGAGGTTGATTAGATACCCATTTAAAGAAGAGAGGGCAAAGGGTTCATCTATAACCCCAGTTTGTTTCAATATTGTCATTTTTCTTTTGACATAAATGCTTCATAAAAGATTAAATAACCTATATAAGGGCCAAATTAAGGGCAGACTGTGCACAGAAGTCTGGAGTACTCATGCAAAGTAACTATACTTCACAGACTACTTCCTACAAGACATTTCTACCTACAAGTCCTGATGTACCTATATCCTCGACCCATCACAACAATCTTACAATGGAAACACCTACCTACCTACTAATCTTCCCTTATTATAGCAACCGATCGCCTATCACCACAGATGCCTGTGACAAAGAAAATTATTTCTGTCTTTAAGAGCTAAAAAAGACAGGCCAAATCTCAGATGCTTAAATGCTTACACAAACATGTTTCTTTGCAAATCAAACAGTAGAAAAGGTTTAGAGGCATACACAAGCAGATGGGTAGGAACCTCACATCTGGAGGTACGAGTCCCAACTCAACATTACATGGATACACAACAATGACTGAACCAGGAACTGCACCCAGGTAAACAGAGAAAGCACATCTATAGGGTTTCCACATGGGGGCTATGAAGGCTCCTTCATTGCTCCTCATCTTTCCTTTTTTGTTTCTTTGTTACTTGTGGGTTTGGTTTTTGGTTTTTTTTTCAGCTCCACATACCTATCCTCCCCCAAGCTTTTTTTAAGTTGAGTAAAGCAACGCTCACTTTCTTTATTTTTTTTTATTTTCAGGCAGTTCACTGTTGCAAGTTTGCAGCATGTTTCTTACTCTTTTTTTCTCTCATATAAATCTTTCAGAAAGAGCAGAAGACTGTTGAGAGCGTGACAAATATTACTCTCCAGTCCCTTTGTTCTTTGTGGATTTTTTTTATCGCTTATTTCATTTTGCTGCAAACAGCACCTTTGTACCTTGGACAAACTCAATAACCATGACTCAATCTACAACCCATACTGAGCTGTCTTCTGTTTCATCTTGCCTATTAAAATCAGCACATAGCATTTGATGAGCAGAGAGGGGCCTGATTCCAGCTACAGAAACTCTAACCAGGTGGAGGGGCGCGCAAGAACCATGAAAGAGCTGCTGTGTCACGTAGGGCTGTGCACATCAGTCTCTGTGCCTTTCAACATGAGCGCTTTCTTTGTCACTCTTTCCACCTCTGGTCTCTGAGAAGCCTCTTTCCATAATTATGCATCCCCTTTTAACTTTTCTTTCATCAGTTGGGAAAGATGACTCCTTCTGCCTGGTGCTTTCACAGCCCGCTGTCCCCCAGCACCGGTCATGTCACTTGCCTAAGTGACAGGAGTGATATTTCACTATGGCACAGGTCCTGGTCTATGCATTAAATGTCAGCAGTGGGGTGGCAACAGGAGAGGGGAAAGAGCACTATGGGTTTTATTACCCAAAGCCATCATCCTTTCAACAGCAGTCAAAGGAGTACCTGAGGGCTCTCATTTTCATGGAGGTGATTATTTCTGCTGGATTCAGTCCTAGAGCCTTTTTATCTCNCCCCCCCCTGTTTTTTCTGGCAGGGGTCAAATACCCCCACCCAAACTGTGCAGGTGCTAGAGACAAGCCCTTCCCACAGACCTGTGCAGGTGCTTGCAAAGAGGGTTTTAGGCAATAATGCCACATACCCACATTCTCAGCAAGTACCACTGGCTCTTTCAAAAAGCAATTTTTTGCAGACACCCCTATATTGCAGCATTTTTAACCATATGGATACTAGCAGGTCTTACAGTGCTTTTCCAAAACCTTCCCTTTAGTTCCTGTTTCTTGTCGTAGGGTCCCAGGAGCTCTGGGGAGTGTCATACAGCCACGGCCCTAAGAGACACTGATCGACATGTGCTAGTCAGTCACGTGCTTGCACGCACAGTGCCATGGAAAGAGACTATTTGTGAACAGAGTCCTTGGAGGACAAGGTGCAGCAGCCCAGATCCAGTGCCCACAACACGCACATTCACAGCTACACACCACATACCACTACACCCCACAGCGTGGCCGTAGCCGACCCCCAAGTTTCAGCAGCTATTACACAGGCGCCATACCTCACATCCTAGGCTCATGCCAATAGAGCCAATTTAAATTGGTTAGTCATCCTTCCTATTTAAACAGCACAATTTAGCCTTCAGTATTTACAAAGACTAATCACATGCTTACAGGAGAAAAATAGATGTTATTTTGCTTCTTGTATAATGCTAATAAAGCAAGTCTAAACTTCACATCAGTTCCATCTGCAAGTAACACCTTTACATTTAAAAAGCCCACAGAAGATTTAAATATGAAAATATGTGGTGTTAGAGCACTATAGAGAAGCTGAAAGCACACTGTTGAAGGAAGCTGCATTTAAATAAACACTAGCATTTTATGTACTAATAACCTTACTAAAAACTTCCCATCTAAACAACAGATATATAGTAGCAAATAAATACCGGATGAGTTCAGGTGTTTGGAGTCCCTGGATGGGCAGGGAAAGGTGAGTAAAGTCTTCAAAACCTGAATCAGAAGCAGGTAAATATCATTTCATTATACCCTCATCAATGTTTCTGCTTGGGAGGAAGAGATTTTCATTATCACAAAGGAGTACCAGATGAGTTTCAGTAGGATTTGAGCACTAACTCCTAATACCACCTTCAGTGGTCATACAAATGGTACATTCAGCTTTAAAAAACAATTGATCATTAAAAAAACCCAACCTCTCATCACAGGCAGCTCAACACAAAAATAGGACTACCTTTAATTTTCATCAGCGCATGGGGTTGTAGACACTTTCTATTATTCACAGCTATACAGCATTTGGTTCTACAGTTGACAATAACCAAATAATCCAGATGGTTTCAATAGGCGAGAGGCCAGAAGTGTTGATAGCACACAGCTATTGTCAGTAGTGAAAATCTGACAGTTTATAACTTCCAACACCCTTGGTTTGGGCAGGGGAAAGGTAAAGCAGTGGCAGCCTGGCTGCTAGAATAGTGCGCTGTGCCTTGCCAGTCACTCTGAAATCACAGGTGACACAAGATCCTCAGTGTCTCTCTGAGCCCCAGTTGAGCTACCATTACATTTAGGGAAAGAATTTTTAATGTTTACACATATACCATATCAATTATTTCTGTTGTATTAACACTGCATCTTTGTGGCTTTACAATGCTTATTATAAAACCAAAATAATGGTGATAGACAACATTTGAAGAAACTTTTTCAAGCACAGTGCTAATGCAAGGATAAAGAAAGGATAAAAAATTGGACAAAAAAAAAAAAAAATCTATGTTTTCAAAAATGTCCCAATCAGTGAAATCTGTCCAAAAAAAAAAAAAAAAA
>VYZV01030671.1:14634-76621 GCA_013401275.1 Pandion haliaetus | reverse complement strand
GTAAGCCTAACATCTATTCAGATATAATTGGTATCTCTCTTGAATTACAAATACTGTTTAGAAATTCAGGAAAGGGCATGTCCTTTAGTGGCCTAGAAAGTTATTGTTATGGTACCCTAACCATTACAGTAAGTATTCCACAAAAGAGTAATCAAATACTACTTGATCCTCTGATTATTATTCCTTCTCAATGTTAATGCATAAGATTTTACAGCAGATTACGGCTAAAGCTGCAGCTGGAGTATTTCTAGAGTTCTGTAAAGACTTTGAGTTCCTTCAAGAGGCATCAGAAAACATACAATTTACTCATCTAAGAGTGTGTCCAAGAACTGCTGCAGCACGTAAAGAAGAGAGAAAAAAAAAAAAAAAGACAAAGGCACAGCTAAGAAGACAACATATGAAACAAGAAAACAGACTATATTAGTAGGAAGGGGAAGGTCAAAGAAATTCAGTCTGCTACTCAGCAGAAAAGAATGTTTCAAAAAATGATGCTGAGCAGACCAAAGCATTTACTCCCTTTTCTGCCTCAGTCCTCACTAAAAAGGTTAATTGTGATCAGATGGATAACAAAATTGATGCTGGCTCAGAGATATTAGTTTATGAACTATGACAAAAATCAGAAGAGATCGAAGAATACTTGGCTAAGCTGGGAGGTTTTTATGTCTGTTGGTCAGGAAAAAAAAAAATCAAAGGAGAATTGAGGGACCTAGTTGTACAGTTTTTGGAGCAGAAGTTGAGACAGGTGAGAATCCAGGTTGCTAGAAAACAAGCAAGGGAGGATCCAGGGATTTATACATCATTCAGTATGCAGAGAAATACTGAAATAAATAACCTGTAGGAAACCAGAAGATGACATGAAGATGAGTAATAGCCAACATGGATTTCTGAAGAACAAATACATGAAGCAAATGTAATTTCCTTTTTTCTGACATTTCTTAATGTTGTTTGACTTGACAGTTCATAAGCAACCCAGGAAATATAGTCTATATATATATCTACTGTAGCCCAGTCAAGAAAACATACTGTGAACAGTATACAATTGAACTGCAAGGATGCACTGAGCAGCTCTTTAGCAGATGCTGCCATTCAGGGCTTTTGTTGCAAATGGATACCTTGGAGCAAGAAATACTTCCCAACATAGATCCCTTGCCAGCACTCAAGAACTCAGGAACACTTCATTAACCAGTAAACGTGCTTTCAGATTAATTGTCTGTCTTATTTTAGTCGTTTGGCTTCTCTCAAGACCTGCGTTAATGTCTTCATTTGTGGGTTTATTAGGCACATGGGGAAGAGTTACAGGGAGATCTCTCAGTACAAAAGGCTCCAGTTTGTACAGGGAGATAATGTTCATCATCTTTAAAAAACATGCAGTGTTTCAAAGTCACATGCAGGAATGTTTTCAAACATGTGATGTCACATGATGTCATCTGTTTTGATGCAGGTTTCTTAATTGCAGTCATTAGGGAATACAGAGCTGGCAATAAAAGTCAGAAAGCCATCACAGAAGTTTGCCGTGCAGTCACTCCTCCAAAATAAATTCATCTGATACCATCCTGACACGATCTCTGGCGTTGTTGAGTACCAATTCCTAACAAATTTAGTATCAGCTTAGGATATTTGGCAGCTCCCAGACCTCAGGGTAGGTGACTCATAAGACATAGTGAATGAGTTTTCCAGTTCAGCAACTGCATTAATACTTCATGCATTGTTGGTGAGTTACCTGCAAAGTGTATTGTCCTATCTGAAAGAGAGTATGTAAAAATGAGACAAAGCATGCCATGACTTGATGTGATTGCTTGCATTTTATAGAATATGTTCACCTTGAAGGCCTATGCTCTCAGCCAAGTTGCTGTGTGGGCTTGCCTCTCTGGAGGATGTAGACCTGCTCCCAGCATCGGCAACATCTTCTTCCACAAACATTCCATAAGTGAGGAGGCAGTGTGGCAAGTCTCCTCAAACCCTGCTCTCAGAGATCTCCACAGGCTGCCCTCCAGCTTCCTCTGGAAACATTGGTTAAAAACCCTTTTGAATATCAAGCTCCATTTATTTTTCTATTTATGTATTTATGATTAGCAAAGCTTTACATGCTTTCGAAAAATCTCATCCTCTAGATATACTTTTCACAGTGGAAACTGCTCCTTTCTGAGGGTTGGCTATTTTTGTTGTATGCTTTTTTTTTTTTAATCCAACTTTTTAGATGAAATAGCATTTCTCCATTAAGAAAAATAACTGAATACAGTTTAAAAGAAATTTGGAATATTTATACTTCAGGTTCCCTATAGTGTAATTTAGTATACATGCCCACAATTTAGCCACCATCTAGACCCATTTTAGAAAGTTTTTCTATTCACTATGTAATATTTTACAGCCCTTGCTACATTTTCTATTGTTATACTGGTACTTAATTATTTTTTTTCACCTCAGAAGAAAAATAACAACTCAGGGTGCCTTTTCTTCACTTCACTGTGGCTTCTTTAGGCTAAATGCACTCACTTCTTTCAGTGTGTATTTGCAAACTCTAGCCCTAACCATGTTCTTCCAGACTGACGCAATTGCTCTTCCTGAACTTTTGAAGACCAATTTTATCTGTCCTCAGAGTCTCAGACTCCTTTTCTTTTTCACAGGTTTTCATATAAAATGACTCAGAAACATGGAACGAACAGAACTTCAGGTTTCATTATAACACCTTACAAAATATGAACAGGTTGCCTCCAAAACATTACTAGGAATAGAGAAACAACCAAAGAATGTAAGGCAAGTGAAGCTTTACGGCTGGTAAAAGTAGACCATAATGGTTACCAAGAAGTTTGAAAGCAAAAAGTATTTTCAATACATATTAAAAAAAATTCAGACATGTTTCTGAATACCAGTCTTTTTCATATGTAGTAAGACATGCAGAAACCATTTCTATTTTATCACGCAGCAAGGATTTTCACATAATTAAATTACCTTTTTCCTGTATTCAAACTTCCTACTAATCGGTAGTGCTGGATATTCCTAAATGGATAGCATCAATTGTCTTTATATTTATCAGGACATGATCATATGTTTTATGGCAGAGACATTCCTTTTGCAAAATAAATGAAGTCCCAGGCACAGGTTAATGCAAGCTTTGCCACTAACTTCAAAGGAACCAGAATTCTACCCACAGATCTAATGTAAAATCCTCAGAGGTTAATGAGAATCTTTCCACTGACATCAGTGTGGTTTGAACAAGGGTAAGAGTTGCTCTAATTCTCTGCTTTAGGCCCTGATGAAAACACTTAAGCATTCCTCTAAGTGTATGCTTCAGTGCTTTCCTAATTTGGTCCACATTTATCAGTGATAGGGAAGGGAACCAGGTATTTTCTTTCAACCATTCTACTTTGCTCTATGAGCTGAATGAGAGAGTAGATTCTGGTTGTATTATATTTTTTAAGGTTAGCTAGAAAGACGTGGGAACTTTCATTTGCGAGTACTTTAATCTTGTAAGAAATTCCTCTTGACTTAGTTATCTAGTTTCTAACATCCTAATTCCTGGAATGCATCATTATGCATGCTAAAATAATAACTTATCCCTTGATTATTTCTTTTAGAAGGAATTCTTGCAGAACTGTCAAGGCCATGTAAGAATTAGCATTAATTACCCTGAGGCATTTCAGACCAACACTTGTTAAGCAGATCTATTAAAACCAATGATGAGTTTTGAGTAAAACCTATGAGACTTATACATGACCAATTAAGCATAAAAGTTTTAAATTCCTCTTCCTCTCCCTCCCACACAGCCCCCAATGAAGATAATGTTTTCAAGATTCAAGTAGGACAGCACTGACTAGGAAACATTATCATGCTTACTGACTAGCATGCAAAAAATAGAACTGAACCCCAAAATGTTTTCTTATGAAAATTAAGTTCAGGATCTCATTATAACCATGCAAGAGAAATTGCCATCCTGTTACTTATTTGTAGGACAGTTTTCCCAGAAGTCCCGACCATGACTGGGAAAACTGCATTACCAGTTATTTACATACATAAGTCCATGTCCTTATCATTTATGATCCATACAGACAAGGTAAAGGACGATGATCTGTTTTCTACAAAGGTAAATCAAGGCATAAAAAGATCAAATGTCCTCTGTAGTTTGCCCAGGAAGACCCTGAGCTGAATGAGAATGCAAACCTTCAAACCCAGTCCTAAACCCTCCTAATCATAACAGTGTCCATCTTCAACCATTTTGTTCCCAAAAGCTTGCAAGAATAAGCCTGCCCAGTAGCTGTAAAAGACTAAATATTTGAAATACTGCTGAAGGAGCAGAGCCAAGTCATGAAACCTGCAGAGAACAGTGCCACTCACTCTCCAGGGTAGGAGCAGGCAGTGTTTGCTCTGATGGTAGGCTCAATCCCTCCCTACAATTCTATTTATTTATAAGTCTCCAACGTTCTAGCTATCCTTTGCAAGCACATTGCTTAGACACATCAGATCATTGATACAGCTTGATTAAACATAGAAGCAGAAATCTTTGCAAAGGCAATACAGCACACAGTGTTTATTCTTTACCAAATCAAGGCAGTAAGTGCACTGGGGGAGACTTAGCAGGGCTTGGAGATGCAGCTTCTGTGGATGAAAAGCCTCCATTCAGCCAAGCAATGTTATTTTGTTCCAGTGCAAGGCA
The DNA here is from genome assembly GCA_013401275.1 of Pandion haliaetus. Classification (NCBI taxonomy): domain Eukaryota; kingdom Metazoa; phylum Chordata; class Aves; order Accipitriformes; family Pandionidae; genus Pandion; species Pandion haliaetus. Next base: position 71,970 of record VYZV01030671.1, on the reverse strand, counting down.
ACAAATCCCAGCTCCAGATGAGTTCAGAAACCAGCAGTGACGGTGCCTTTCCCAAGGCAACAAGGCGCTGTTTCTGCCCTGCTATTCAAACCCTTCCCACATGTCATCTGCTAGAGGTTGCTGAATCCCGAGATAATACTTTTCTGTCAATGATACGGCAGTATTACTGCAAATGTCCTTTTAATTCCCAGCAGCAAAAGAATTTAAATGGCAGTAGTGACGATCTCTATATAGAGCATTGTATTGGGTTTCTGTGGCAAGGTTTTGGTAGTGGGGAGGGTTTGTAGGGGTGGCTTCTGATGAAAAATTGCTAGAAGTTTCCCCTTTGCCTGACAGAGCCAATACCAGGCGGCTCTAAGGTGGACCTGCCGCCAGCCAAGGCCGAGCCCATCAGCGATGGTGGTAGTGCCTCTGGGATAATATATAAGAAGGGGAAAAGAATTGTGGGGCTCAGAAACGGCAGCCAGAGAGAGGAGTGAGAACATGTAAGAGAAACAACCCTGCAGACACCAAGGTCAGTGAAGAAGGAGGGGGAGGAGGTGCTCCAGGTGCCAGAGCAGAGATTCCCCTGCAGCCCGTGGGGAAGACCATGGTGAGGCAGGCTGTCCCCCTGCAGCCCAGGGAGGTCCACGGTGGAGCAGATATCCACCTGCAGCCCAGGGAGGACCCCACGCTGGAGCAGGGGAAGAGTGTGATGAGTCCTGCCCCTGAGGAGGATGAAGCGGCAGAAACAACATGTGATGAACTGACCATGACCCCCATTCCCCGTCCCCCTGCGCCGCTGGGCCAGGGAGGGGGTGTAGGTAGAGAATCCAGGAGTGAAGCTGTGCCTGGGAAAAAGGGAGGGGTGGAGGGAAGGTGTTCTGAGATCTGGTTTTATTTCTCATTACCCTACTCTGGTTGATTGGCAATAAATTAAGTTCATTTTCCCCAAGTTGAGTCTGTTTTGCCCATGATGGTAATTGGTTAAGTGATCTCTCCCTGTCCTTATCTCAACCCAGGAGCCCCTTGTTATATTTTCTCTCCCCTGTCCAGCTGAGGAGGGGGAGTGATAGAATGGCTTTGGTGAGCATCTGGCATCCAGCCAGGGCCAACCCATCACAAGAATTTCTGAAGAATATGAGACTTCTCAAGGTAAGACTAGAGAAAAGAAATGTCTGTAAGGAGAAAAACAACTGCAAAAATTTTACTGTAAACATCATCCTTGCCATTCCTCTTGTTCTGCCAGCCAGCATGGCAGACAAGGCACTGGTGGCCATTGGAAGAATCTCGCTACTAGAGAAAATAAGAGACATCCATCCCAAGAAACATGTACCGAAAATTCAACATTGAATTTCAAGAAAAGCTGTGATGACCAATCTCCATCTTACAGGGTCATGTCTCATCATGTGCACAGAAAGACATCTGACCTTTGGTGGGAGCTTCTAGACACACCTGAACCACAGAGACAGAAATGCAAGTCATAGCAACACAATGAAGTCAATGAAGCAACTACTCCACTGGCATATCTTATAAGTCACTTGGGTTACATCGCATTAGTCATGCTCCTGAGTATAAGTTGTTTTTGTTTTAATTTAGAAAAACTATCACACTTACTCCGTTGAGCAGGAGGGGGAAGCGTTTCTGCCCTACTCTAACCTTATATAGTGATAGGCAAAAAACATAGCCATATGTCTGGGGGAAGCAGTTGGTAGCATGTGGGCTGTGCTGAGTGAGTATTTTACTGGATTTGTGAAGTCCTTGGGACACTAGGCTCTTTGGGCCCCATCCAGTAAGAAATAATTGGAGAAGAACCCAAGTGCAGCTCAGAAACTATTTTTTTTTTTGGAGCTTCGGTGGTACAGAAGTGATATTTGGGGATTTTTATTCATTTTTCTAGATCCAGGTCTTTCCAGTGATCTGTGCAATATTCCAAAGGACTTGAAGACAAACAGTTCAAAATGCTAGAACACGACAACCCAGTTTCTAAATATAATGCCAATTATGATAAACGTAGCAACACTTGGAACAGAGATATGGCCACAGAATTATTTTCCAGAAGCTGGAGAAAACGCGAGCTTCAGAATAGAGGTACTTATCTCTGCGCAACCAAAAATAATCTTTTGCAGTTATTAGAGAAATTAGATACTTTTGAGTCCTGGGGCCTTGGCCCTGGCTCAATGAAGCCTAGAGTAAGGTGGCATGGAGTTAACTGTGCATGCCACCACAGGTACTACCGCACAAGCCTCTTTGAATGGCACCTTAAGAGCCACATGCACCAAGTGAGGTACTGCTGCATACACCGCTGCTGGTGATTCCCAAGCAAACCAAGCTGGGAAGCCCAGATGTAGGAAATTAAACAGTGAGTACTCCACACATTGGCAGAAGAGAGCTACTAAGCATGCCAATAAATGCATTTCCATTTTGAACTGCTGGGATTTTCTGCTTTGCAAGCACAGGTTACACATATGGGGAAAGCATTATTCTTCTGTTCAAAGTTATTTTTCAGTAATTAATGAATAAAGCTAAATTCACTGTGTATAATGAAATGGAAGTGTCATTTAAGCAGACAGCTAATTGTTTCACGGTGTCACTAGCCAGCTCTTCTTTGTGCCCATCGCATCCTGATTTCAGGTATATTTTCTGGTCATTCCATTTATTTATTTTTCTGATAATACAGCTCTGTAAAGATTTACATAATAGCACGACTGTTTGCTGGTAACTTAAGCCCTGTGTTTCACTGCGATACCTCAAGCAATTTGCTGACAATATTTTTCTGCAAAATTAGATACGGAATTTGGAGCAAAAAACTGCTGCCTTGACAGACACAAATTCCCTTGTTACTGAACAAAGGGTTCCTCTTTTTTACATGGCAATAATGAACCAAGAAGCTTTAAAGGAGGGAAATAACATTGGAAGATCAATGATGATGAACCAATTTGGAAAAACTCCAGCAGAATTGAAGCTTCCTCCCCCCTCCCCCAAACCCCTTCCACTATTATTAATGCAAAGTGAAAAAAAAGTCTACAGAAAAAGGCTAAGAACTCCCCCAGGAAGATCTGAAACAAAGAATGTGAGGATGCACAGGTCTGAGTAGAAGGAAAATGCTCAGGTGGCTTTCAAGGCTGAGAGTGATTTTCAGACAGCAGGAGAGAATGTTTCAAGTAGACAAGGCAGAGACCTTGGTTGGAAGAACTCAGCGTGCCACAAAGTGACTTTGCTTCCTTTAGAAGATCCAGAGGTTCCATGCAAAGGTGGTGGAGCAGGATGGACACATGGGAGCCCAGCCTAGTTCTCTGGAGTATTGCAGCTGCTACTTAGAAAAAGGGACTTAAAAAAAAAAAACAGAAACCCCACACCACACAAAAACCAACCAAACAAAAAAAACCCCACACACCTAACCTGGTCAACATTTTCCTTTTGAATCTAAAATATGCCAGCACAGTTTTCAATTTAAATTCACTGGAAAGACAGAAAAAGTGGTTTGGTTGGTTGGTTGCTTTTTTTTTTTTTAATTGGGCACAAAGTTACCTGCATGTACTTAATACTTTTACAGAAACACATTCAAGATACATAGAAATGTAACTGCCACATGTAAAGTGATGCTATTGCACCAAAATCTGAAGAGGAGGGTTGGCAGAACAGAGCCAGGGCTGCAAAAATGAATGACAGACATATCCCTTGTCCCTGTGCACATCCCACAGGGAAAAAAGTTACCATGAAGGGGATCACTGCATGACAAACCATAGCACAACTTTCTTCTCTTCTATTTTTCCACTACAGCATACACTTTCCTGTGATTTACAGTTTTCTTTCTGCTCTTTTTTCCCCTCATCTCTCCCACAGCCTGGTGATCCCTGTGTCTCCCTCTCAACAAAGCCATCTCCTCTTGACAGACCCTCTGACTGCATCATGCAGTTTCATAATGAATCCTTTCTCCCTGTCTGTGGAAACTAATTTTGGGCCTGTTTCCTTCATCAGAGATGCCTTTTAACAGAATTCAGAGCTACCTCATAGCTTCAGGATAGAGAGCAGGCTGAACTCTTCAAGCCAGAATTTAACGCTACTTCAAAGTATGTTCTGTTTAGACAATGTTCTCCCCTCAGGAAAATATGTCAAAATAGTCAAACTCATGAAGAAATGCCCACAACTTGGGTTTCGATGAGACAGTGTTTTTCCAGTCAGGTCTGCTGCCAAGACTATACTTATTCCGATCACATGCTCCTAATAATAAAGCAACTGAGCCTTCTGGAAAAGACACTTTTCTTATTCCACATGAAATCTCAGATTAGACCTTTTAAACACACCCTGTTCTTATCTGCCCTCCAAAGCTCCTCTCCTTACATGTGTAAAATTCTCAGACGGAGTTTTCTTAGGTAATGGGGAAACAGAAATCACAAGGTCAGATGGATTTGGAAACAGGCTACATTTGAATATGGAAAAAATTTCATTCAAGGTGCTTGTCCATCAGTGCCCACTCTCATTCATAACTTCACAGATCTCTCGCCAGAACAAACAAAAGCTGGAATAATAGTCCCTTCATTAAGCAATACTCCTAGCAAGGCTCATACATTTTTACAAACTTTCCAAAACATAGATGCTACTCAAAAAGCAATAACTGTTTGCATCTGAGGATTCTTTGGGATGCCTTCAAAGGAAATGGGAGATAGAGAACAGAGGGGAAACAAAAAGAAAGCATAACCATTTCAAGGTGTCTCCACAGACTGTCATTGCAGTATCATTTTCCAGTGCCAGAATCATACGTTTGCTTTTTCAACTGCTGTTTCTATACATGGTGGTATATGAACGAATTATGTCTTAATATTGGAGGGTGTTACTGCATCATCTGAGTACACTCCTGCTATTTTTGGTTACACCACGATCATTCATTTATGCTGTGACTTCAGCAAATGTACTTATCTTGCGTGGGGATACAAAAAATATCTGAAGTATATGATAATGGAACAGTTTCTACTACCAGAGATTTTCTCCTGAACATATGTTATAGATTGCAAGTATTTATTGCACTTGCTGTAAAATGCATTAGCTAAAAAGAACAAAGAGACCAATTATTACACAGAATTTTCATTGCAAAATCACCTGCTATGCTATTAATGTTAGTAATGCCAAATTGTCCTGTGTAATTCCAGGAAGATCTTTCCACTCACAGAGGTAATACCCTAATACTCTTATTTAACTACTTATCACTGTTGCTCATGATCATGGATATTTAAACAAGATTATATAATTACATGGGTATATTCCCTTTTATTAATTGTGACCAGACACATATTACAGATACCAAGATATGTAGCCAACTAGCCAAAGTCTAATTAAACACCTTCTGTCTAATCATGTAACTGTTGTGAAATAAGTTGAATACTGCAGAGCATTTTGATGAGCGCGCAATTGAAAGCAAAAGCTGCATAAACATGAAAAACACAGGATAAAACAGCAAATTAATACTACAGAGGATCACATGAATCTATCGCATAGATGTGTGTAGAATTCAGAAAAATGCCCAAGCCAATTGCTTTCTAGAAAACAACGAGAAAAACAAGAAAGTGAGGTAAATGAGGACCTGTCCCAAGCACGCAGAAAGAGCATCAGAAAAGAGAGAGGGCAATTTTCTGTGTTCATCTGTCTTTGCCATTCCTCGTTTCTCAGCCCCACTTCCTCCTGTGCTGTTCAGGGGATCAGGGAAAAGAAAAGAAAACATGCAGCAACGCAGATATCACAACATACACCAACTCATCTGTTTTGGTTATCAGGGAAGTCTCAAAACAGTAGCAAAGAAGGATTAAGATAGGGAAAGGCTTGGCATAAACCAGAGCTAATTAGAAACATGGCAGGGAGAGCTGGTCATACAAAATTAACTTGCTGAAATTCATAGCACCAGAGTGCTATGAGGCAGCAGTCATGGTTCTACAGCTCCTCAGTTTACACCAATCAAAGCGGGAGAGCATGATCCTACTATACTTGCTTTCTCTTTTTACAGAAGCGAACTGCAAAAAGTCAAGCTGAATCAGATCTTGCAAGACACTTGAAAACAAGTAACTACAAATCTTCTGGCAGGCAGGTTAAAAGGTGAAAAAAAACCAAAACCCACAAAAAACCCAAACCAAAACCTGCCATCACTGAAGTTTTTCTCAGGAACAACATGTTCTGTGCAAGGTTGCCAGCCTAACAGCAGCTCTCCGAGTGGCATTACCCACCCAAATTAACAACAAAAGAAGTTGGAAGAGCTTCTGTAAAAAGGGCTGATATATTTGAGAGGCATCAAGGTAGCAAAAGATTTTGAATTGTGACAATTTGGGGCAAAGACAAGGATGAATGAAAATTGCATTCTGAAGTTACATTTCTCAGCAGGTGAATTTTTGCTCATCCTCCACAACTTTTCCCCACACAACCTAGAAAGTTCAGCTTGAGCTCTTAGACTTTGTTCTTGGCCCAATTCCTATCGAGTTCTTAGGATTAAGAAAGCACTTCCAAATTCCCTATTGAATAATCACACTTAAAAAGAAAAAGCATTTCAGGAACAGCTTAGTGCATACAGTGAATGGGAAAGAGAGACTCAACCAAAGATAATGTCTTACAGGAGGTCAAGAAGTGTAAAGACACACAAGAGAACCACAAAAAGTCAAGCTGAATCAGGTCTTTCAAGAGACTTTAAAACAAGTAACTAGAAGTCTTCTGGCATGCATGTTAAAACATTAAAATAAAAAATTAATTTAAAAAAACCAACAACCAACCACACACACGCAAAAACGCCCAAGGACATTAGGCAGCAAAGGCAGAAATGGGAGACAATCCACTGATAGCCACTCAGTCCCTTCTCCTGCCTGGACCAGCTGCTGGGGAGGCACATGGACAGCTGCACTGCTTTGCCCAGCCCAAGCAACCACAATGTGCCACTGGGCTCAGGAAGGGGCCATGTTCCCCCTGACCTGTCCCATGTTGGGCTGAACTGGGTGGACTAAGTTCCACTGCGAGTTCTCTGGAAAGTGAGAAACACCTCAGATTTGAGGGCAACTTACACTCAGACAAATGCAGAATAAACAGCACGGCTGCTTGCACGAGCAGCACACCCAGCTCACTTAGCCAGGAGTCCTTTCCAGCCTTGAGCTCCCAACTTGAACAAGTGACACCTCCAGCAAAGGCAAAGAAACTGAACCTCTGGACAGCTGAAGTTTTATCTATACACAAAATTACTGGTGTGCCTTATTTATTTATTTAATGCAGATATGAGTCTACCATGTGCCAGGAGACAAATTGAACATGACAGACCCTCCTCCAGACTGCAATTAAAAGCTTTTCATGCCTATATTGATAACAGACATGCTGGTATTGACCATTCACATCTCAGTGCAGTTCACACACAGACTTGCACTGCACAGACTACATAATGTCAGAATAAAAGAGTCTCAAGTCTCTTATGTGAAAAAGAGCTTCTAAACTACCCCTGGCTAAAGGCAGGGCAATAGCATTTTCAAATTCTCTGTTATGTGCTGCCTTTAATTCTAGTCCTTCAGCAAATTTTCTTTAGTTGCATCCACTATAAAATGCATGGCATGTTCCTGAGAGTCTTTCAGCTCAGCTGTGCCAGCTCCTACTGCATCAAAAATAGAACCTGAAGTAACAGAACCTAAAAAGATATAAGCCTCCTTTATTGTGTCTACTTGACTATATTAGCAGATGGCCATGCCTGAGACTATAAAATGCATAACAAATATTCTCTTTACAAGGGGGAGGAGTGCCTTTCAAGATCCACAGCATTAAAACAAATAGCTTCAGTGCACCACCAGCACCAATGCCCTTGGTAGGAACGTTATCTCAGAGAGCTTTGAAGTGGTCGACTTCCCTGCGCTCCCCTCCTACCCCAGCCCGCAGCATGGGCAGGCTCAGCCATATCCTAGAGCATCACTTAACTTGTTACAGAAGAAACTAGTTCTCCCGTGCAGGCATGCACATGAGCTGCACACACATGTGAGGAAGAAGACACATGGCTCTTTTTGCCGTGAAAGCTGTGCATCCCCCCTTTGCATCTATATACACTCGTGCAGGAGACTCACCCTGCGATGTTGATGCTATGATGTGGCAGCTAAGTCACCAGCAGGAGGGAAGGGACATCTCTGGGAGTTTGCTTTCAGCTGCTGTTCAGTTTATCACCAGCTCTCACTGCTGCTGTGCAGGATATGCCCCTGAAGGAAAAAGGGGCAGCTGCTTGTGCGTGGAAGCATGTTCCAAATCAGACACAAAATAAGTGTTTATAAAAATAGTACAGACTTCACCTAGCTCACACCAGGCAAAGGCAGGATCCTCTTGGGACAGGCTTCAGTTTTAATGCCCACAGCATCACATCTCTGGGCAACACTGGTAGGTAGCACATACATACAAAGTTTGAAACCATTATAACAAATGAGATGCTTTGTTAGCAAAGGCCAAAGCAGGGTTGGGCACCACTGGCAACAGCAGAGGCAACAAGGAGAGCAGGGAAAGCAGCACAGCTTGGAAATAATTCACCTTTCTTAATAACGGCTTAGTGTGAGACAAGTGTAAATTGGGTTCCTCTTTCCCCAGCTACAGACAAAACACCGCTGAAAACCCTCTGCTTCATCTACAGTGGCTACACAATTATTTTGGCTATCAGAAATAAATTAATTTAGAAATACTGTTACTGCATTTAGTAGCTGTGCTTTGAGCTTAACTCATTAATTCTACCCTAAATGCCACATTTCTTCCTCTGACTACGTCTCCCACAGTCCATCCCACTTCCATCAGCTGGAGAGAGAGCATGCAAAGAGAACACAAGGGTGGGGTAGGGCAGTAAAAAAAAAAAGCCCAAGCTGCAAGTCCTTTGAGGGATTTCAGATTTTGCTGAAGTATTCTGGGAGTTAGAATCATAGAACATCTGAAGTTGGAAGGGACCCATAAGGATCATCGAGTCCAGCTCCCTGCTCCACACAGGACTACCTAAAACTAAAAACATATGACTAAGAGCATCATCCAGATGGTCTTTGAACTCTGATAGTTGTCTGTGAGCTTTGATTTTTTTTGTTTTTAATTTCATTTATTTATTTAAATGAAAACACAGTAACNCCCCCCCCATTTCTATAAACCAAGCAATCCCATTTCTGTGGAAAAGCTACAATAATTACATGATCTTACAGACACCAGGGGAGACAAGGCCAGACCTCCTCAACCCCTCAAAGCAGACAATCCACCAGTAAGCTTTTCTCTACAAGGTTCTTCAGCACCATTCATTTTACTATCAAAAACATAAATACCAGCTTTGATGGATTAGTTCAAAGAGATATTAATGCCTACATACCTCTCTCTATATTGGCACTTTGCAAGAGCACAGCTTCCTCACCCAGCTGAGTAAGCCCTCAGGGCTATTATATTATGAATTGACCTTTGAGTACCATGAGAAATGTTACCGTCATTCTTTTCACGGGTGTTTATTTTTTTCCAGGAGGGACAAGGGAGGGAGAAAAATCCATTCTGAAGCACTAAGCTGTTTTCACAATACAAATGCATCTTGATGAATGGAATTTTCATTACAAATGTGTCTGACCTTTAGTAAATAGACCTGCCCCTTTAAAAGCCTGGTCTGATGTCTATTAAAGACAAGGGAAAGACCTGCAGAAATTTCAGGCTAGATGCATCAGAGAAAAAAAAATAAATTAGATAGCATTAGCTCTTCAGCTTGCTATTTAAGACATTTTCATTAAATTTTAATACATTCTTAAACTTTAATATTATACAATCAGTATGTAGTAATTCAATGTCTTTGAAAAAATTAAATGTCAATAAAACCTATAGTAGGCAGATAATTTTCCAGATTAATTTTTCTTATCTTTTTCACAAGACTTTATTAAGCTGTATTCCTCTTTTTGTTCGCTATTTTTATGGTAAGTGGGGCAAAAGAGAACAGAGATACAAATCAGTTCCTGCAACTCTTGCCATGCTGTAGATCCAAAAGTTTTGCAGAAACACTTTCTTTTCATCTGAGGTGTTTGCATGCAAAATGGATTTATGCATGCAAATCCACTGGGCAGCTGTCAGTCAGTAGGAAGGAAACGGGATCTTTTGCAAAGACATTTGTAATTGTAATTGTCAGATTTGGCAAATGAGGAAAGTTGAGCATCATCAGATCTCTACATTATATATGATAGCAAGATAAGTTGTCGCTGTCTGGTTTTTAATCAGCTTGCACGCACAAGTTCTGTCCCTTTAGCTGGAATTAAATGCATGTGCTGAAGAAACACTGAACCCCTAAATGTTTCATCTCAATAGCCAGATATTCTCAATTGATGTGCCAATTTTCTAGACAAATTCTTTGTCACTACTGAAGTATCATTAACTAACACATTTTGCTCCCTCCCAAGGCACAGATTTGGCAAATGAGTAATTCTACCACTTTATGGCATCCACAGATTTTGTTCAAAACATTGACAGCTTTCACATAGTCATTCCCACTGAATTGCAATGTATTGCTCTTTAAACAGCATTTCCTTACCACTAAGAAATATTCACGAAGATATGCTACCTACATAAATATTTAAGTTGGTATTTTATATCTCCATCCCTGTATTAACCAACAGAAAAATGTCGGTCATAAATTACAACTGTAAGTAGCACTAAAGGTACCTGAAATCCTGGATCAACCTGCTATTGCTGACAATCAGCCTCCACTTATAAAGGGGCAAGGTGTTGCATCACTTTTCATCATAAATCCCAAAACAGCAGACGTAAACAAGTAGCTAATATATGTTTTATGTAGGGATAACAAGCCACAGATGGCAGAAAGTTTCTGGTGAGGCTTTTTACCTCTATTAGACATGTCAACTTGCTAATTTTTTTCAGTAGGACTGATTGCAGTTTTTATAAATCTCCATTAGGAAATATTTATTTCACCCTGGATGAGTCAGTAATTCCAAGTGGAATGGTGAAGTCTGAGCAACCAACTCTGCAATAACAAATAGGCTTGAATGTTGGAGGGGGGCAAGGCACAGACGTGGACCAGGGTGTCCAAGCCTCACACCTGCATTTTCCTACTTGGCAAGATCCCACCCTTCGTCCACTGCCCTCTAGTGCTCCCCACTGCTCCCAGAAAAGCCCTTTAAGAGGTCTAATCGAAGAAAGGTATTGGGAGAGGAAGAAGAGTGCAAATCACAATGAGTTTTGGGCACAGGAAAACACTTTCCTACTCAGCCCCATATTAAGCTCTTGAAATTAAGTACTGCATCCAATAAGCTGTGCCATAGGTGGTAATAATGATGCTATTTTAGACCAAATTATTCTGCCAACTGTCCTGGAGCAAATCCAAATTAATTCCACTAAACTCAGCTTGAGTTGTTGCAGATCTATGACAGTGCAGTGAGTTTCACAGACCACATGGTACCAGCAGACCACATACCGAGCACAACAGATCCAAGGCTGAGATTCAGCAGGTGGGGGACCACAGCAGAGCAGCCCTTGGAGCAACGTGCTCTCCAAGCCTTGCTGCCTCCCTGGGGTAACCACAGTACAGTATTTACAAAGAAAAAAAAAAAAGAAAAAAACCAAACCCACACCACAGATTTTCCTTGCCAAACGTCAAAGTTTCCTCTACCTCTGCACAATCACTTTGCCTACACATCGGTGCTAGGAACCATCCATCATTGGAGAGGAGGAGACCTTGTCAGACCTTCTTCTCTACCTCCCTTTCCCAAGTCTCCAGATGGGGCTTACCGGGAACAGGGCTGCAGGGAAGCCTGGTTTCAAAACTGGCTCATCTGAGGAGCAACAGCCTATTTATTATTGACCTGTTACATGACACCCAAGAGGAGCATTTCATCTTGGAGACTATAATCGCTCTCCTTGTGCAAGCCAATCAGCTCACCTCCTTAATGCCCATGCTGGCAAGGGAAGAGGAAAAGTACCCCAACTCTCCTGCCAGAGCTCAAACTGCATCAGTGCAAAAGCCGTTGGGAAATTCTCCAAGCCCTTAAAACTTTATCTTTGTCTTCAACAATACATTTTTGTTTTGAGTATTTTCTCACTTGCCTGCTCCAGTCAAGCACCCACACAGAATGATAATAAGGGAGCACAAAGAGGAGAGTGCAGAACAGGGGCAACTCTGTCCCACCCTGGAAGGAGTGAGGAATGAACCCTGTAAGCTGGAGTCAAGCTGGATGTCACAGATATAACTTCCCTCATAATTTGTTTTTCCCAGACTATGGTTCGTCACATGAGATGAGAATCTCTCGCACCAAACACCCTCCTCAGTCATGAATATCCAGTGAAGATACCAGAGACTCTCTGTGCTAGTGCATATAATGCAGATATTCCTTTGTCAAACAGGGACTCGTTTTCTGTGCAAACTGAAGCATAGTGTATCATGGAAACAGCTCCGATATTTTTAGATGTGAAAATGCATCAATACAGCAAACTGGGACACAGAAAAGAAAACTAAGCCAGTGTCCAGCAGCATTGCATTTTGAATGTGCTGATTAAGGAATTGTATTAATGGAAGTGCCATTAATTCTGCTCTAGCTGAGATTGGTAGATGTATTCCTGACAAGGCTCATCCTCTTTACAATGGCTCAGTGGTTTCACTAGGCAGCTGCCTCAGGAAAGGCAGCCTAGCTTAATTCAAATAAAAGGCAAAACTCTAAAACAATATTGCCCATAAAAGTTGATTTTACTCCAGAGCAAAATCTAAGCTGCTTGAGTGTCAAACCAGACCAGGGTCACCCTCAAAATGGCATAGCAAAGGACAGCCATCAATCAGCAAAGCGCTTTTATTTTTAAAATGTATATAGAAAAGCAGTTAATGGTAAAGCCCATATTTGCTGCACCAATTTTAACCAAACTTATTATTGTATAGGGCAAGACTATTATTTATTTGGATACAATTAAGTTTTGGCAAAGGACTGTTAAACACATTACAAATTTTAAGCACAATCCAGCAGACATTACAAACTGTACTTCATAGTTAGCCACGTGCTCTGAGATTAATTTGGCTCCAGACACAAGGACTTCATTCAGTTCCTACAAAACTTGATGTGGTGGGAGTTGGAGCCCACTGGGACAATGTTGGTCAAGAAACAAACAAAACCTCAAGAAAGACAGGAAAATACCTGAAACTCAGTTTTTCAAGACACTCAGTCCTCGCTATTCTAGTGTCAGTTCTTACTGACATGGCTGAGGTCAGTCAGAGCTGCCAGAATCAATAATCAGAGGTTTAACTGACGTGCAAGAACCCAAAGGGCTGGGGTCTCCTTGTTTCAAGGGATCTCCACAGCCCATAAGTTATCACTGATTTAGGGAAAAGCAGAACACTGATGGGATCAACAGTTGCCAGTGCAGCTTTCTCCTGGTGAAATTAAATGCTGGGCCACTGAACTCCATGAGGACCCTGGTTTGATTTTAGCACTGACAAGTTTTTACCTTAGGGCCACAGAGCAAGCACATTTGACTACAGATAACTAGACACACAGGAGATTCCCAATGTACAAGTAATACCAAAATAACTGCATAGCTCATTTTAATTATGCCAGGCACAGCATGAACAGAGCACAAAGAAACAAGCACAATACTATGCTATTAAAATATACAAAGGACAGACAAAGAGAGAAAATGGAAGAGGAGCTGTAGTGAAACAACCCAAACATCAGCCTTTTTGAGAAAACATATTTTTAGACCTGTCTAAATTAAAAGTGGTAGAAGACAACAGAGACCTTTTCCCCTCTCAGTGTCACTCGCACTACATCTCACCTCAGGTAGAACAGGTATTTCTACTAAAAATAATAGGATATAGACTGTAATATGATCACCCAGGAACAAGGCGCTCAGTGTCTTCTGTTCGTTTTCCAGATGTACAAATTTTGCTCCCCAACTCATTCTTTTCAACCATTAAAACAAGCAATCTTATGATACAGTATTTGGATGACAGTTTGTTTTCTAATGGATTTTAAAGCAATAAAACCTTTAAAAAGATCAGAATCCCTTTGATAGTAAATCCTCTCCTCTAAATTCCCTCAACTGTCTTCTAGTCTTGAAACATTGGTTCACTTGGTGATAGACCAAATTGTCAGTGATTTCACTGACACTGATAGTGATTTCACCAAGGAATTGGAACAGTTGAGATATTCCTAATCAAGGGCCAGGAAATACAGCTGAGGAGATGCCCCTGTCTCTTCCTGGTCTCTTTTCTGCACTTTGCTGTTGGTGTTGGGAGCGGTACTGGCGGGAGCTCAGTGGCACAGCCATGGCTGCTGAGGTCCTGCCAGCCAAGGGCACCAGTTTGCTCTGGAAAGCATCCATGCAATGCGACTCAAATCAAGAGCTGTGCAATTTCCTCCACAAAATATCATTCATGTTTGTGGCTTTCAACCCCATTTCAGACACACACATAAAACTGAAATGTGAAATTTCACTGAAATAAAACCTGGGGAGTTGACCAGGCTTATTCTAGGAGTTTTGTAGCCAACTAGGATGTCCTTGAAGCCCTGCACCTCATTTTTGTCTAGAAACTCAGGAATAAGCACACCAGATGCTCCATGCATCAGCTTTGGATTTCTTAGGGGCCAACACAAACTCAGATGCTATAGAAGTAACAAGCCATCATTTCACCCAGATTACCAGCAACGCAGGCTTCAGATAACTCTGCACAATGTTTTCTGCTGCATGCACAAGGCAGGGTCTCCCAGGTGCAGCCATGTCCCCTTCACGCCAACTGTGGTCCCCAGCCCTAATGCAAGTGCAGTGGTGCAGCAGCTGCTCACGGGGCATCTCAGTAGGAGCACGTGCTACCTTCCCTGGCACCTCTCCTACCTCCCCGGTTGAAATCACGGATTGAACAATACCTGTTTCATATACAAACATCTCCAATATACAGCAAAGACTACAGAGCTTCCTAGCTGTATTCTCATGAAGCCCGTGCCTAGAATTGTACAAACTGAATTTCAGTTTAAACTCTGCTACGCCTATAAATAACTCGTAGGGGCAGGCAAAGACAACTACTTTTATGTTTTTACAGCTCTTTTTTCTCTAGTTTGGTTCATGTAGAATATCATTTTAGATGTTGCTGTTTCTCTTTTTCCCAACTGTAAATATTTGGTTCCATTTTCATTGCTTCTTGTCCCTTATCTTTAATATCATATAAATAGAAACCTGCACAGTTTCTCCATTTACAAATACATCAAGATTAATTTGCATGCTGAAAGCTTAAATCAAATACTTTAAACTGGACATGGATAAAACGGTAATCCACTGCTGGGCTGAATTCCAAACAAATAAATAAAATAGATTTCACATCAAAGCAATAAACAATAGCAACGCCAATTGCTCATTAGAATTCCTGCTCTGCAAACATGACTGACAAACACTTTATAAATGCAATGAAAATAACAACAAAAATCTCAAGCCCCCAAACTATCATTATTCTTCAAACTTTCCTCCTTGTCTAGACTACCTTGGTGTGCATTTCCCAAATACTTGGAGCACCAAAGCACTGGGGGATGACAGTTCATTTAAATACTGAAACCAGCCTGTGTGATGGGAAAGGAATCAAAGCATTTCCATTTAATTTCTCATTCACTTGTAAGACAGAAAAATGCCACGGCTCGTTCTTTTTCCAAGCCATCAAAGGTATTGCTTTTAAAGTTGTATCTGTATCTGCTGCAAATATCCACCCTTCTGTGGGGATGGACAGTGAGATTTTAAGCGCTGCCCTAAGCAAGCTATTACCAACCTAAGAGTCACTGTGACTCACACACATCCCCGCGTCTGAGTCACAGCTACTCCTCTGCTCTACTACTCCCTTCCAAGATCCGAGGGAGGCAATTCACTCTCTAACAGTGATTACGCCTGCCCGGAAAACAGAGAGGCTTGGTATTGCCAATCTGTAGTATTCAAATATTATGAGTCAGCCCCCACCCCCCAAAGTCACGCGGCTGGCTTAAAAAGTCACATAGTTTTAAAAATATTAAGTTTGTGGGAATTTTTTTATCCACTTTCTGATTATTATTTTTAGCTGGTTTAAAAGCATGCTTTTCTCTCCCACCTCCTCTCTTCTCTTCTGCAAAATGAAAGGCGAGATTCTCATGTATTGACTCTATTTCATGCTTCAGAAAAGACACTTCATAATACACCAGGCAGGCTCAGACCATGGCAGGTGGCACCACTGGGAACAGAGGGCCACCTTCCATGGTCCAACAGATGTGGTTCAAAGTAGGATGCCAAAAATTCACTCCAAATTTAACGTCTTTTGTTCTTCGCCCCTCTCACTGCACTGCTGAAGGAATAATATTTAGCTGTAATAGCAGGGAGCATCTCCATCCATATCAAGGTTTTGTGGAGGATGGGAGAATTTTTTTCAAGCCTCCAGAAGCAGGAATACATACTGAGCAATGGCTGTCACCTGTGAAATCTCACTCAAATCTTAGGGCTTCCACAGGTACAATTTAACTTTTCAGCAACAATTCCTCCCACCGTGCTTTCTGCTTGCGATGGCCACCGCACAGCCAAAACATGTTAAAAACAGGTTGACCCCAGAAGCCCCACTGCCTCCCATGCAGTCACTTACACCACCAAGCGATGCTGTGAAACCGCAGCTGCATGAGCAGAGATCAGGATCTACTCTGCTTCCATGTAAAACACACCCAGCCTGCAGATCCTCACAGATCAACCTTGCCAGCCCTTCACTGAAGCCCAGCAAGGGCCAAGTGGCCAGATGGGATTTTTGGCCTATGGCTTCGACTTTGTTTCCAGTGTACTGAAGTCAGACCTAAATATTATACATCGGGGAGGTGGTATTCAGAATTTGTATGTACGAGGGGAATAAGTACCCAAAAGAGCATCTCTCCAGTAGGTGACTACCTTTTCGAGTGCCTGCCTTTAAGGCTTTACACATAAGGCTTCTTGTAGCCTGATAATGAAAATCCCTTCCCTTGCTGCTCTGTAATATCTCCCTACGTGGCAGAGCTCAAAGCAAACAAGCACTGCCCAGGGCTTCATGAATACTGTAGCCTTGATCTCCTCATAGGTCAATGCTTGTGTCAGAGAGTCTGCACTCTAGCGTGAGGATCTATCCCTGCTGCCTGCAGGACTGGGACACACGTGCTGGCTGTAGGATTCAGGGAACAGAGCTGCAGCGCAACTTCATATGGAAAATATAGGCAAATGCAAGCACAGAAAGGGAGGCAAGACATGCTGATGTTGTTTACATCAAAAAGGAAGAAATCCAGTATTCTCTTGAAGTAGTGTTTGTTTGCTTTTTAAACAAAGCCAGCAACTACAGAATCACGGCTCTTTTCCTTTCTTCTGGTTCCCACCAGTATCCTGAATCACTTTGTCCTGAAATCCTGTTGTGAAGGTGGATTGAAACCTTGGGTCAGGTTAACTTTCAGCATTTAAACAAACAGTACATACAAGGGCTATGTAAGCTGCTTAGCAGCAGTTCCTTTTCCTTTCCATTCACAAGAAGGGTATAAAGAAGGACACAAGAAGGTTGTCCTATTCTACAACCCCCTTCTAGGAAAGGGGTAGTGCCTTTGAGTATGATACCATTTTCCTTATTCTAAACAAAAATCTTTACCAGTTGCGAGAGGAAAGCAGCTTTTTCTCTGTTTCATTATTGGGATCACAAGACAACATATTCTTCCAAGAGTTCCACCCCCAGGTTTAGGCGTCTCTGTCTTGTTCATCCTAAAGTTCTGGAGTCCTTCCACTACTAGTGGAAGAGAAATCATATAAAGAGAAATCAAGAGAAATCATACAAATATGAAGGAAAAACTTGCCATAGTGGTCTGTATACCTTTATACTGTTACAACTGAACTGAGCACCCGTATGTTGTGATACAACTAATATACCAGTCAAGACAGACCACTCTATAGAAAAAGCAAAATATTATACACTTCTAAACAATTTTCCCCACCAATGACATTTTTGAAGGAACAAAAAAGAACAGCCTAACACAAGTGCTTAACACTTCATAACAATGACTCCTATAAAAATTAAAAAAAAAAAAAAAATAAAAAAAAAATCGTGTTGCAACATGAATATCAACAGATACAGCCACCAGCTCTTCCAGCTGGACTTTTGTAGTCATTGTACCAGGATACATCTGTGACTAAGTTGTAGCAAACAAGATGTTCTCAAATCCATGAGTAAAGAAGAAAATCTTACAATAGGGTAAACATTAAACCTATTTGGTGGACAGTGATGTGTCGCTGTCTGAAAACAAATACTGTTCTCCTGTGTTTAATCCCTGATGACTCACACACTTCTTTAACAAAGAGTATGTTGGCAATTTTTAGCCCACCTTCCCAAGGCATTATCTTGCTTTCAGGAGGTTGCCATAAATCCCAAGCATCCAGCTTGCTCTCATCAATGTCAGAAGAAGTCCTTTGAGACTTTTTTCCCCCTGCAGGGAACCCTTTGCATCCTCATCCTAGAAATCCTTGCATCTATTTTTCAGCAGTATCAGTAAAATAAAAACATTGAAATGCTATAGTACCTCATTTTTAATGCACCTATCAAGCCCTACATGAATCAAGCCACCAGCTGCACTCAGGCTCCATCACAGTGCATTGGCATTTCTTGTAATTACCATGCATAATCTAAACAACTAGTTTTGTTTAAGACTTTAAATCCAACCATAAACACCCTCACCTTTGATGATCCCTTCTGATTCCCACCATGCCCATCATAGAAGCCTGGTCTAGGTTGTGACATGTGGAAATACAAAGGAAAAAAACATTTCATGTTTCAGTATGTTGTTGCTTCCTTTTCTCCCCAAGGGGTTGCACAAGGAAGGGTGAGGTCTAGGTAGCTCAATTGCTTCCCAATGGGAAGAAAACAAGCTGAGACAAATCAAATGTTTCTTTGGTGCAGTTCTGCTCGTTTACCAAAATAAATAAATAAATAAAAATGATAATACACAACCCTGCTTCCTCAACACACAAGAATGAAAAAAACCAAAAAACCCCAAAACAAAAAAAAAACAAAAAACCCCAAACCAAACCAGGAATCTGTTTTCTGTTCAGAAATCCAAGACTGCCTTCCCAGTGAGTGCTACTCCCACTGGGAGATCTCGCTCGTGGATTTCTCCCAGGCTAAGCACTTCCACTCTCCCTTTTTGCAGTGGTTTTCCTTAATTTTTACTTCTCAAAAATATGGAAGGATATAGCATCAACAGTCAAACCAGAGTTTGCAATTAATCTGCAGGAAAACCCTTGTCCATTCAGCTCAGTTGCTCATTAGTTTTACGCAGCTCATTGCCTTGGGTACCAACTTGCTGTTGTTTCATCTATCACCACACAAAGGAGCACTTAATTGGTCTTTCTATTTACCATAAATGAGAGAGGTTAGTATATCCATCAACTTAAACCAAGGTTGCAAATGAACAAAAAATACACCCTACATAACAGTAGCCATTAATACCTTCAAGCAAAGCAATATTGAGCCCTTTTGCATTTTGAAAGCATTAACACCACAATCACTAAATAACTTTTAGTTATTAATGTTTCAGTCCCACAAGACTTACACAGAGGCATAAGGTTTTACAGCAGTTATGCATACATGTAAGATCTTTGAGGGACCTGGATACAGTACACCAGAAACAATACCACATATTTATGCTGCACAGCATTTCATAATTATAATCCAAATGTCAGTTAACTACTTGGCTTTGTACATGACACTTTTAAAAGATTAAATATTCAGGAACATGCAATTTGTTTTTCTGGGAAAATATGCCACAAAATCTGCACATGATAATTCTAAGGCTTTTGTGTGGGTTTTTTTTAATTGAATAAAGTTTTGCTACTTTTCCAAGAAATACATACAAACTAAATCATTGTAGCTGCATAGTTTATAGAGGCAATAAAATAGACACTGCTTAACATTTGGTGCAATAATATATGATAGGAAATGAAATTAATACAAGTACCATAGAACCTTAAAGCATTGTCGTGGTTTCAGGTCAGCTCAGTCGGTAACAAAGCACCACGAAGCCGCTCGCTCACCTCCCACCCCCTCGCCTGGCCACGTTGGGATGAGGAGAAAATCCAAAGGCAGGCTCGTGGGTCGAGACAAGGACTGGGAGGGATCACTCCCCACTTATGGTCACGGGCAAAGGACAGGCTCAACTTGGGAAAAAAACAAAATCAATTTAATTTACTACAAATCAAAACAAAAACAAAACACAAGGGTATTAGGAAGAGAAACTAAACATCAGAACAACCTCCCCCCACCCCTCCCACCTTCCCAGCTCAGTTCCACTACCGATGCTTTCTACCTCCTCCCCCCGGCGGCCCAGGGGAATCGGGGATGGGGGTTGAGTCAGCTCGCCACACATCGTCGTTGCCGCTTCTTTCCTCAGGGGGAAGATTCCTCTCTCGTTCCCTGCTCCAACGTGGTTCCTTTCCGCGGGCTGCAGTTCCTCACAAACTTCCCTGGCGCGGATCCTTTCCGCGGGCTTCAGTTCTTCCCGAACTCCCCTGGCGCGGGTCCTTTCCGCGGGCTGCTCTCCCGTCTCACACTGCTTCAGCGCGGTTTTTACCATGGGGTTACGGCCACCTTCGGGAGCCTCCGCTCCACCGTTCACCCCCATGGGCTGCAGGGCCATCAGCCTCCTCAGGCGCCTCCTCCTCCCCCTCCACTTCCATGATTCCAGTGTCGGCAGCGATGTTCCTCTCAGGTTTCCCAACCCCCACACTATCGGTTCCCCTTCTTAAATATGTTTTCCACCATCACTCCCTGCCTAGAGGCGGGTCCGACATTTTGGCACGCGGGTCCAACATTTTGGGACAGCGAATTCTTCCAGCAACTTCTTAAAGGGGCCGCCTCTGCAGCCCCCCTCCCCTGCCACCAAGGAAAACCGCGCCACACAAACCCATAACAAGCATATAAATCATAAAGAAATCTTATGGGCTGGAACTTGCAAACAACTCCAAACTCCGAAAAGTTCCTCATATACCATGGATATGGTATACGTGGCCCAATGAAGATTTTTGCCATTATTGCCAGTTTTGCCTATTCTTTTAGGCATTTAAGAACTTTTGGATTCTCCAGGCCTGTGATCACATATGCATGTATGTAATTTCCTTTATTCAGATACCTAAAGGAAAGTATACCCGTGTTTGCACATTCTGGACTCTTCTGGCAAATTCCTAGCTGAAGATATATTGCCATCAGTCACTTTTCTGTTTGCAAACCCCTGGTGCTTGGCCAGTCCATTTGTTCCTATCCAGGTAGCAAAAGTAAAGGTTGATTTTTCAGGGATGAACTTTCACCAATCGTAACCTTACCATAAGCAAATGCTCCGTCTCTTCTCTAAGAAGAAACTGAAAGTAGCGAATCACTTACCTAGTTTTCAGGACACAGTATGCGTGGCAGCAAGGAATGACTTGACCTTCTGTCCAAACTATGTACAGCAAGTCAGGTTTGAAGTGCCTTGAAAGGCTGGTGGCAGTCGGACTTGGAACATGTACAGGACTACAGGAGGGAAGAATGCAGTAACACAGACCAGAGCCTGGTCTGATGCCAGCCTCTAGGCTTGTTTCTCCATTATACTGTACCGCATGTCCTCACTTATCTCAGTGAAATATGGATGCAGAAGATCACCATGCTGGAATTTTACCCTCTCGGTGTAAAATGACCAAGCAAAGAAAAATTCTGGCATTTTAAATCTCTCACTTTCCCAAATACATCAACTTCTTTTTTCCCTTTTCTCTGTTTAAGAAGAAAAGAGAAAATACATTAAAAAAAAAAAAAATCTGTAACATAATCAAAAAACAAAGCAGCTGGAAAAATCAGAGCAGTAATAGTATCTCCTTGGAAGAAAGTAGGTAAGATCTGGAAATCCACATGGACAGGGTCAATTTTTTTAAATCCCTAACAGAACTAAGCTTAATCTGGCATCCTTCAGCCTCTGATCTCAGTCCCTCGTTACTTTCAGTGACAGTCACTGCAAGAAAGTGTCATGAAGATACAAAACATGAATCTATATTGATTTTTCCTCTCAATACCAAGAGTATTCTCTCTGGGAGAAGGTACAGAAAGACACATGTAACACCAATAATAGGTTATCCAGAATTTAAATAAGAGGCATCAAAACTGAAGGCCAGATCTCCAGCTGTCAAAAATGAAAGCCAATATATGCACACTGATTTGCAGCAGCCATCAGTATAGCCCTATGCAATTAGTCCCAGCAGGTTCTTTATAAATATTGGTTTTTAATTGAATAGACCTGTAATTTCTATTCCAGCTTCATACAAAGACCTACATATACCTTGGAATATTTCTTCTTTAACTGTTCCCACTTTTCCAAAATGGAATCCTTAGAATTATTACGTATAAAATATTTTTTATTTAAGAGAAATTTGAAAAGCCAAAGTTCCACTTGGATTCATTTGTCAATGCAAAATAAAAATAAATAAAAGCTCAGCTATCATGGCAGTACTCATTTCAATAAAACCTTTTAGCTTCAGGTTAGATTCCTTCTTTATGCTTGTGGCACAGGAAAGTTGTCAGTTAAATTACTGGCCTCCACATTGCCTTTTCTAAAGTTTGTATGACTTTATGGCTGATTTCCTGAGCAGATAAGTCCCTCTTCCAACCCAAGAAATCCGGTGTTTTGCTTTACCATGCATATCATTCACAGTTTACTTTTCTTCATTCAGTAGGTTACTTTAGAAAAAAAAACTTTCAGACTGCTTTTTCAGGAAAGACAATTTTTACTAACGCCTCCTCAGTTTTTCTTTTACAAGAGAGACATTAGTATTATGGCATATTTAACAAAGCACTTTGTAAGCATTCATTAATCATGTAGTGCCCCTGAGAGGCATATTATGTAATGTTTAATCTGCTCAGCTGAGGCTGTAAGTACAAGAAACCTCTCAAAATTTTATCAGCTTTACAATAAGAGGTGTATTTTAAGTACAATCAGTGCAAGCAAGCAAGCAGTCGCTGTCTGTCCTCCAGATCCCTTCATCAACAGTAAATTTTCCCCATTGATTGTAACAGAGCTGTGCTACATTCACAGAAAAGATGCACTTTCTGCTTCCAAAAGCCACTGGAGATTTTTTACAAGCAACTTCTGGGTGACCAAAGGTTGATTTGCAAAGATACTGACAGCTTTCCTCACCAGCCACGTATTTCCTAAGGCCACAACCCATCTGAGTGTTGAAGGGGAGCCTCGGAGCAGCACAGTCCTCCCCAGTACGAGCCCAGCTTGCAGCCAGCTCAAAGAAAAAAACCAGCGTTGCTCTGTATCCCCTTTTGTGGGTATTTCATGAGAAATAAGACCTCTGTGCAGAAAAGGGACACAGGCCACAGGTACCCATGAGTGGGTTACTCCTGAACTGCCTCTTTCCACACTGCCAGTACAAACATCTCTCACAATTAAATGCCCCTAAACTCTGCAGCAACCCTCTTATTCCCCCCTTATCCTTATGCAGGATCAGCCAGTCCTGACTCTGCACCAACATCAGTGCAAGCTTTGAAGAAAAATCCATCCTCAGGAAACATTAAATGGGAAAAGGCAGCAGCTGTGAGCCCCAGACAAAGGCTTTGCTTTGTCTGTGTCAAATAGGGTCCAACAAAGATGTTGCATTAATTAATATTTTGTTTTAAAGAATTATTACTTAATATTCATATACAGTGACTGAAACAGTGAAGGCAGAGCAACAGAATTCACCAAACAATTCACAGCAAAGGTCTCCTTAGTATTTTTTGCTTTACATCTTTCTTTTAAATCTACATTAAGAGTACAGAAAACGTTTTATACAACACTATAAAAGCCTCCATAACCATTGATAATTTGGGCACGAAAGCCTGTTTCCTCTTCCTCCTTACAATCAGCAGAAAAACTCTAAATTCACAAAATCCTTGCTTCTGTCACAGTCAACAGATACTTTGAAATCACCTTGACAGAGGAATATAAATTATACTTGTGTATGAACTCGAAGGAAGTCAGTCTGACAGCACCTCTGGAGATGAGTCATTTGTACTGTCATGGCCACCTGCATCCACTGGTCTGACACACAGAGCTGTTACCAGTCTTGTTTAGATGTGGTCCTTCTTTTCCTGAGATGAATGCAGTAAATAAATAAAGACAGATCACCTTTGTAACTCACAGAACTACTGAAGCCTAAAAATATTAGCATTTTCTAGTACATAGACCAGCTGTAATCAACTTCATCAGCACAACTAATGAACAAGGGTTCAACTCAAAGTCCAAGTAAATGCAGTCGAACTACTCCACATCAAGCTGGTATCCAGGTGGATTTTTTCTTTTGTGGCAAGAATCAGCTTAAGCAAAAGTTTCCTCGATGGTGTCCTTCAATATGTGTTTATTTGCCAGCAGCCACTGAGGAATTAACACAAGCAGCACTTGAGGGAGGAGGGTGAAAGCGAAGCATAGAGGGAGGCTGGGACAGGTTCAGCGGTAATGGAAGTGGTGCTGCAAGGAATGGGGCAACTCGTTCGCATGGACACGCCGGAAAAACTAAAGGGCTCAGTAAGTTGTCAGAGCTCTCTGCGAAGATCTCAGGTCCCACTACAGGCAACAGTAGGGAAGGAGCCTCAGCCAGGACAGGGAACCACCAGACCAAAGAGCATCAAAGCAGCAGAGCTGCCCTCCGGGGTTCATGGAGATGAAAGAGGAGAGAACAGCAGCAGCGTCTGCAGTGGGACAGGACTGCAACAGAGCGGGAAGCACTAAGGGGAAGTTACAGCCAGTTCCCTCCCTCCTTCCATACACTTAGCTAGTGTTTTCTGCCAAAAAAAAATTGAGACCTTGGCTCAAGAGAGCTACGTTTCCTAATATATATCCACGTGATTCAGGATCGGGGGGACCTCTTAGTTATTATATTTTTCTGATCATTAATGGAGAGATATGATCTGCCTTTTGATACAAACAGGTCAAATTTAAATCATTCCGGATTTAGAAGTGGACAACTGCCCTCATTCCATAGTGCATATATCTTTCTGGGAAAGAAATTACCATTTCTACATTTTCTCTTCATTTCTTGTATTCCCCTCCCATCTTCCAGTTATTAGTTTTTCAGTTCCGTTACATTAGAAGTTTCTTTGCCACTTGTGTTTCCTCTATTGCCATGGATCCCTGTGCAGTCTTTAAAACTTCCATTTTAACCAGTTCTACATTTCAAAATGTCTTGCTTTGTAGAGTACAAAGCTTTTTTAAACATTCATTTTGTAGGTATGGACTTGCTTCCTCTATTGCTTTTATTATTAGCTGGCACATTCAGGCAAAAGCTGAACAATAGAATTAAGCTATCAAGACAACAGAGCTGTATATTTAAAGCATGCNAAAAAAATCAGCAGGTTCACACTTGTGAGCTAGTTATAAGGGTTTCTGCAGCTCTCCTTCTTGAAAGGATCTATTTAAATGTTGTATCACATCTATTTTCTCTCTGGGAATATCTTTGTAGTGTTTCATCTTTCTTTGCCATCAAAAAAAAAAAGAGCTGGCTATACTGCAACCCGCTGGAGATTGCATATTCTCAGGCTCCCTGGCAGTTTCTGGCTAGTTTCACATTTATGACATCACTGAATCTAGCACCTCTTTTACCATTATTCAATGAACAGTTCAGGGAAATAGCTTAGTTTTTGCCAGGCTTCTTGAATTCTTATTGTTCATCCGCCACTGTACAAATGTGTCCTGGCATGCACACAACATCAGGGAGTTGCTGGCAATTAGTAAGAGCGGGAAATGAGGACACCTGAGCTCTAATCTCAGCCCTGACACTGGCACACAGTAGTGGCATATTCTTTGGGGCAGGTCTGGGAAGTGTTTCTACAGTGCCAAGGAAGATGTTGATAATTTTGTTTAAAAGAAATATGGGGGAGGGGTGGGGGAGATGCATAGAAGATTGCTTTAAAAAAGTCACAGGAACACTGACAAAACATGAATCTGGAGTGTCCTCTTTTCAGAGCACATCATGTGAGGTCCTTGGGACCAGACATATCACAATGCTGACTCACAATTATGCCACCTTTTCAGTGGAAAAAAAAAAATGTAGCAATGTACATAATCAGCTCTGTAGATTCTAGAGGATGCGTGACTGGCATCTATACCTTTCGCATAAACAGCATTTGCCCACATTACAGTTCAAGCTGCCTTCTCATTTAAATAATTTATAATGAGCCTGAAACACAAGATGACTTGGGGAACGGAGGTTAACCCAAGTTTAAAGCAAGATATGATTCTTTAATGCTGGATAGTGGAGAAGTGGAGTACTTATGCCCAAATGCATAATATCAGATCACAGGGGCACAGGCAGCTACAGATACCCAATTCAGTATCACTGAGCAAGTTCTGCACTGGGTAGGAGTACACATCTACAGGGGCCACAGGATTATACTGTAGAAAGCAGCTACTGCCCTTTTCCCCCCTGCTCTTTTTCTGTGTTCAGCTGGACACAGGTGCAGAGAGGAAGACTACAGCCCAGGGAAACATCTCTGAAGCTGCACAGCCTGGAGCCTGCACCCACCAGGTCATGATGACCACCGCTCTCACTCTGCCCCGAGGTTACCCCCATTCTTCTCATGCTTATACCGCTGTTAATCAGAGGTGCAACACAGTTGAGGTCTAAGGCACTGTGCTAGCATGAACATGGTGTGGCAGGAGAGCACACTGAGCAGGAGGGGAAGAAGAGGCTCGCCTCTGCCACGCAGGCAGACCCCACGGTGCCTGCGGCTGTGCTGCCCAGCAGGGCAAGCTCGAGGACTCGCACGCAGCTGGGCGAGGCTGGACCCCACTTCAAATACTGGTGTCAGAGAGCCCCAACAGTGGCATCAGCCATTCATTTCCACAGTCACTGTTTTTTCACCTGAGAAACACTTTTTCTTCAAAGCACTATACAGCAAGATTTTATAAATTGGAGCTCTGGGACTAGGGGATATCTTTGGTCATGGTAGCAGTGACAGAATACAAATGTGTCAGCTTCCCTGAGAGCAATTCAGGTACCAGCAAAGGAAAATTTCTGCTGGTGTGTCTGCTTATTTATTCCCCTTCCCCCCTCCTTTTCTTGTGTTGTTTGCACAACAAAACAGAGTGTTACTGAACAGAATGATATTATATGATATAATGTGCTACAATAAGCAGTCTGCAAAGAAAAGCATCTTTGCTTTAAAAGATCACTTCCAAATTATATAAGATGTAGCAATGTGCAGGAGCAGATTAGCCACTGGGAGAGAAAACCAACCCACTTAGCTTATAAACTCAAATTACAAATATATCTTTCACCATTTCATCTGATGTCTGTATATACACACACACACACAAAAGCCTCCCAGTACACTGGCATGCAAAACCTTCTATTAAATATACCAGCACCCAGAAAACAGTATTTCAGGCCACGGAACAAAGGAGGAAAAGTCAGCAACTAAAATGAGGAGAAACAAGTCCAATTTCCTAAAGCCTGCCTTATTTCAGCCTTCCCCGAGAGCAGCAGGGACAGACTCCATCTCCTGCTCAGGGAATCCCCCGAGCTCAGCAAGGCTGTTCAGAGAACACCACTGCCCTGATTTGGGTGATAGCAGTCACAGAAAAAAAAAATAGTTATGTCATGGGCACTGTAATCAGGTTGGTCTGCAACAGCAAAGGGAAAATATCCCATTACCAGCTGTTCCAATTAAAGTAGGGCTTGCTAGAAGCGAGCAACCAGTTTCCAGTAGTACAAGACACCAAAAAAGAAAGGGGTGAAGTTCAGTGAAGCTGAACTGCAAACACAGAGGAGACCCTGCAGAGTTTGTGGGTCTCCTCGTGGGCAGCACCAGGGATTGGTTGTTCATTCTCATCCCACCCCAAGAGAATTTGCTCTTACATTATGAATTAGGGATACATCTAAACTCTGTGTGTGCTGAAGGCAACCAGGCCTCCAGAAAAATCGACTGAGCAGTGGACTGGTGCTTGTTGGAATTAATGCAGCTGAGCAAGGGCTTTGTTGAAATGAGAAAGCCTAAAAGAGATTTGCTCAGATCAGGATTTAAGCTGTCAGACATGTTCACCATGGCTCAGAGCTGCCCAGACAAATTGCAGTCAGCAGGTAGCTGTGGTGATTAGAGAGAGGGAAGAGGAAAAAAAAACCCCAAAGAACAAGCAAACAAAAAAACAAACAAGAGTCTGAAAGTGACAGCCTCATGCTCACAGCATACTCATACTGAGCAGCTGTGTCATGCAGCATAGGATGCCTGTCCCCACTTTGCCCAGCCAGACCCACCAAGGACCCCTTTTGTCAGGCCTCAGTGACAAAGCCTCCAAGACACTGCCAAAGCAAGGGGAGGACATATGGATTTCACCCACAGCCATCTCTGGTTGCAGGTCTCACCTTTCTACCAGCCAGAAGAGGGGCTCAGTGACACAGCTTTACAAGATTATCCGCATTTCCAGTGCGTATCTTCTGTCGCAAGCAAGGATGGGTTGCAGGATACAGCCTTCATTTTAGCTTCACATCAAAAATAATACTACTGACAATTTCTAAGAGGTAAACTGAGGTCCAGAGCAACAACACCCTTGAACATAGGAGATCCTCACCACCGATCCCATGACTCTGCCTGAGTAATTTTTAGGATATTGCTTTCCTCTGGTCTACTCCCAACAGCACTCAATTTATGACACTGATCGGTCTGATAGCAAGGTCCACAGCCCAGCTCCTGCTGAAGCCATTGCAGAGGATCCAGCCTGGAGTTCCCACCAGATTGCTCCATCCCAAGGTTCATTTCAGCTGCTTCCCAGTCTGCTTTCCCCATCCTCCTGGTCTGGGCAAGCAGCAGAAATTCCCAACAGGGCAGGGAAGTGACACACGGAGACGAGTGGCAGTCGCTCCACTACCCACAGGTAGGCTGAGGCATTCTTTGCAGGATAACAAGGAGAACAGGAGGGCATGCTTCGTTTGCCTCTGCAATATTTCAGCTCTCTCATTGTGATCAACCACTCTCCCATCAGCCTTCCAAGCCCCCTGTTTGGGAGCCTGGTTGCTGCCTCACACGAGGCACCCTGCCTGCCAGCTTGAAGAGGACCCCTCCTAATTAGCAATGCTGCACAAGGAGCACACTGTACCTGTAATAGCTTAAACCTCACAAGACTACATTTTAATTATGATTGTGTTAGAACAGAATCAGTTGCCTAATCAAGCTTAAATTAAATGCATATTTAGCGATTTTCATGCTAGCATTCCCAGAATGTGATACTTGCACAATGAATTCTTTATTTTGTGTAGATCTCCAGTATTTTTTAAGAACAAAACCAGCAAACCAACACCCCAGGAAGGTAAGTAAATAAGTTAACAACACTTTTCTGAATGACCATCTTCCCTACTGTCTTGGCTGCCATGCACTTAGAGCTCTCACAGTAAAATTCAAAACCTGTCAACCAAATTACAGTGTGCATTTCCAGTGTAAACACGGATGGAAGGATTCTTTTATTAACAACAGCCTACAGGTAATACTTTGTTTGCAAGGTTGGAGCTCCAGAGGCAGACTTGCTGCAGCAGCTGCACTAGGTAGTCCAAAAATAGATATTTCCCTCTTAGTAGGTGAGTTTAAAGCTCTTGAAAGCCGCTGCCTAAAACAACAGAATGACAATGGTACTGGCCAGGTATTCTGCTCAGAGCACCATAAGCTTCTTTCAAGGACATGCCCTCATCTGTGCACTGTGATCAGTGCCCCCCATCCAGCAAAACAGCTAATCTGGAGCTGAACAACAAGCAGGCATGTAAATCCCATTGATTTCTAGTGAATTTTAAGAAGGATCATCTAAATGTTAATCAAGTTGACCAGTAATTTTGGTTACATAGGTCCAGATTTGGCAAAATATCTAAGTGTCTGAACAGGACTAGAATTAAGTGTGTGCTTCAGGTTATGCATATAGAGAGTGCTTTGCAGGGCTGAGTATTTTACTTCTCTGTGCAAATCTCTGCTTGTCTTTGTTCCAGCTTACCTGTCTAATAAGCCAGTGTGATAGCACTTACTGGGCTGTTATGAAGCATGAATAATACTGTTTAACGCTTCAAATCCCACAGTAAAAAGTGGTATGAGAACAAAGTATTGCTATAACAACATACCATTATACTGTAGAAGTAGTAAGTGTCATTACAGTTAGACACAGGAATTTTATTTTAATGCTGTGTAGTTTTCTACTGAGTCCATTAATGATCAGCCATTATAGTAACAATAAATTACCTTTTACAGTACTTAAGTTTTCCGTGTTATAAGCAGTAGTCAAAATTTAACAGAAGCGACAGGTTGAATTCCCAGTGACACTTGAATTTTGTACATCGGCTGCTTTTGACAAACAGCAGCACAGAAAAAAAAGAAATCAATGTAGTAAAGCTTTCACTGGAAGGAGAATGATCTTATTTCAGTTATCCATCATAATTCCCACTGAAATCATTAAGAATGAGGGGAGCAGAGAAATCTGTAATAGGATCTTGGCAAGAGCACAAGAGGATACTTTCTCCAAGCCCTTAAAGCTATACAGCCCTTTCTGAAGCTTGATAACATGTTTTAATACTTAATGTTGATGCCAATCATATTCCATTGTCCGTGATTGAAAGTCTTAGTCCAAAGCTATATTTTCCCCTAACGTACTAAATCATTAGTCAAAGTCCACTGTTGAAATTTTTTTAGCATTTTGAGTTAGTTTGAGATAAGAATGATTCAGATTTTGAAGATCTTCCCTTAAACAAAACCCACACACGTACCTGACAGATGGTGTTAGACACATAAAACATAGCCTATAGTAGCATAGCTCGCTCTCTCTCTCTCTCTCTATATATATATATATCTTATCTTTGCATAATTTTATAGATAAGAATAGGTTGCATCACTTGTATGGTTAGTCACAAGTCTGGCAGGGGACCTGAAAGCTATAGAAAACGTGGACAAACAGCTCACAAGAGTCTGGTATCAGGAGGTTCCCAGGCACCAGAGGTTTGCATCTGGCTTGCTCTCTTTATATCCCAAGCTTTTGGAAGCTGGTTTCAACCTATATATATATAATTCATAGTTATAATGCAACTGCCAGCTGACAGTCTCCAAGCAAAATGGTGCAGTCTGGGTTACTGCTAGAGAGGAACTAGGATAATGGCCTGGTTTCAGTGCCACATTTAAATCATCCTAAAGCCCTAAACATGCAATCTCCTGATCAACACTTACCCTTAGGTTTTTCCTTGAGAGACTCCAGGTCACATACAGACTCAGCCCACCACCTGAGACCACAGTCCGAAGGGAGGTGTGAGACAGAGTAAGAAAGACATTAATTTGGTTAACAGAGCAAAGATCCCATGCTCCCTGTAAATGGAAGCAGCTGAAATCACATCTTGATGCATTGTCACTGTCAATAATTGAACAATGCACATTTTTTAAGACTGACATGCGTTTTTGCCTTTCATCTTTGTCATTTGTCTGAAAAAAATCAGGAATACTACATTGTTCCAAGAGCAGAAAGTTAGGTTATACCACCTCACATGTGAATTCGATTCTTCGTATTTGGATAAGCTTGGCCTGCTTTTAAAAATCTGCTCAAAGGTTTGCAGATTCCTTAAAGGTTGTTCAAAAATCCAGAAGAATATGCTAGTCCTGGGTAACTGCAGCACTGGGGACAGGGGGTGCAAGAGTGTTGACTCCATTAGTCACAAACTAAGAGAGGTAGAAGACAACTCATGAAAAAGGTACATTCACTAATCTAGTGCACCTAATCTTCTGGATGGTTGGTAAGCACCTAAAGGAAATTTGGAATTTAATATTAAATAAGACTGCTATTCCCAGAGTAAATAATAGATAAGTCTCTTAATGCATCAGAAAAACCATTCCAATCTTTTGCAGCTGTGTCCTTTGATACGGGCAAACAATAAATATATTGGGACAAATCTCTCCTAGCACACCTCTACTGGCATCAGAGATCAATGTGACCTATAGCATTTAAGTGGGGGCTACCCTAATATGAACTCACTCATAAGCCTGATTCCAATCCATTTTTAAGGAACGCAGAGGCTGAAGCAGATGTCACTGACATTAGCATCGGGCTCGGTAACCGAGTCATTAGATTTGATACAGGATCTACTTATATCCCAGCTAAGATTAACTGGAACATGTGGTTACCTGGCAGATGGATTTTGTTACACAAACAACAGTCATGCCTTCCAGACCATAGCAGTAAGATACGCCGCCACCATCATCTGTAGAAGTCAGATTGATAGCTGCAGCATTAGAACTAGCATTAAAATCAGCATTAGATGAAAGCAAAGTTTAAAATGCAGTCCTCTACTTTTCTCTAACCAAAGTCTGTGCACAGCAGTATTTGAGATATATCTGCCATTTGCCTGTCCAAAGGTGGTTCATTTTAGTGCTAGTGGTACACTGCTATATTGTGGTACACTAGAGGTGCTTCATACTAGTAGAACAAAGATTTCTCTTGATTTATTAGTAAAAATTGAAGTTACTCCCCTAATCAGCATGTTTTCCCCTGCAAATATTGAGTGCAGGCTACTCTATTACTTTGTTTGTTGAGGTTTTCCTTTTTTAAATCATCTCAATTCCTGCAATTGTACAGGTTGATTCAGCAAGCAAGTTTCAGAATCCTTGACCAGCACAGGTGCATCAGCTAAAGCCAGTGCACCAAAACACTTTTGTGCATTGTCTTCAAGTGAATTCAATGTGCAGCTTTGCAGGTATAGAGCTATTCCTGAGAACACAGCTGGAATAGTAAAGAAGCATTCCTGCTTTGGGGAAGTACTCCTACCTACACATGGCCTTACAATATAAAAATACTTAGAAGGAAAACCGTCGCTAGATATAATGAAGCTTCAGGGGATTTAACTTAAATATTTAAAAAAGCAGCCTGAATATCAGACTAAAATATGCAGTAGGAAGTAGGGTAGGTTCGCTAGCGAGACTTTCTGTAGTAAACCTGCACGTGTCTGTCAGATGCACACATTATCGAGCAATTATGCACAAAAATTGCCATGAACATTTACCAATATTTGTCTGGACTAAAGGATCAGATCTTGTCTGTGCAATAAATTCACACTCTTCAAATATTGGAAAAGCAGAAAAGTTTCTAGAGGTGTTGAAACAAGGTTGGATAGGATGTTGGTAATTACATGGAGCTATTCTACAAACCACCCAACCTAGACCACAGCTTCCATTCTTATGCAGTATTTTGGTGGACAGATTAGGTGTCAGTGCCCTGAGCTAGAGCTTTGCTCTACCCTGCATGTCCAAACATCTTAGCAAGATCCTTATGAAAGGCTCTTCCACCTTTACCTACGCAAGGCTGTTCATTACGTACTTGCATCCCCATGAAACCACACTGTGCTGGTGAATCAATTTGTTGGACTGCTAAAACCCAGGCAGTCATATCCCATGCTAAAGGGTGATGCAAGTCATTTGGCAATTAATCTAATCTCCTTACTGCTGAAGGGATGGAAGGAGTAAAGCACTGAAGCTTTTGAAATGTAATTAAAAATGTGTTGTCTTCCAAATGACTGCATGATCTTAGAATGGTTCTGGGAACATTTAAAATAAGCTGTGTCCCAAAAAACAAGACCACAAAACTACAACAAACTTGAAAAATGTTAATTACATGCTGTCTAATTAAAGTTAATTTGTCTGGATTAATTAGCAGACCGTTAGATATTTGTTTGTAAAGCTTTGTAGATACGAGACCTCTTCAGTACTGAGTACAGTTCATTCAGTTACTACCGAGACTAATCCCAAAATGCTTAACCAGGACTTGAGCTCAACAGACACATGTGGTCATATAAAAAAACTCGTTTTAAATTTCTTTTAAAGAAAAATTAGTTTCTAGCTTGGAAGAGGCCTCAGATAATGGCCAAATGCTGAAAAATCTGAAGGAAGAAACCCTGTAAAACTGCTATATATATAACGTGCATATTTGTATTTTAAACCAAATTTGTGATTTCCTTAGAATACCTAACACTGAGAACACAAAAATTGTATACAATCCAAAAGCCTTCAACAATTTTGAATGGCTTTCTCGACACATACTAAAAGACATTGCCGAAGGATTCATGCCATGACCACAGACTGCTGGACACAAATTTCTTTGTTGTACATAGGGCTTCTCTCGTATAGCACTTTGGATTAGATATTAGTATAAGGACAATAGAAAGTGACTGTCATATGTTAGATCCTGTGCAAAAAGCAATATCATATCTCTCCATAAATCTAATTCTCTGACTGGGCTTCCCAAAGAGGACTCCAACTTTTACTGCATTAAAGAAAAGGAACGACTACCACCACTGCCACTATTGCAATGCTATTTTTGAGCAGACAGGCATGACGGGGAGATCAACCCTGAATGCCATCATTCTCATTGCTTGATTCCAGGCTGTTCTAATAAACACCAGAAAATGTTTTATTCATATTCATAACAACGCTTTAGAAGAATGCACATTTCACTTGTGTTACTGGCTAAGCGACTATATTAAGTATCCTAGTTTTCAATGACAGCCCAGTTGGTAGAGCTTGAATTTGAGGAAACAAGCTCAGAAGGGTTTCCAGTCAAAGGATTCAGTTTTACAGGGGAACAACCTCCATCAATATACTCTTAACTTGGGTTCTTTTATCACTAAGACAACAGAGGGGCTGAATTTGACCCCAGTGAAGCAACTTCCCAACACAAGAGGCAAAAAAGCAACTGTAATTCTCTGCCTTGAAACCTCTTAAGCACAGGACTACTCTCACAGCACAGAGGAAGAAGAATATGCTTTAGGTGCTACTGTGCTTCAGAAGTCCCAGAGCCACTACAACAGCCCATCTGGGATTCTTTCCACAGGAAAAAAAGATCAGCACTTCATTATTCTTCTGGATTACTTGGCAGTCTAAAAAAACTTAGACATTAGTCCAAACTGTTCTGTGCAAGGTGCAAAAATAGTAATCAAAGGTGCCCATCTGGGATTCTTTCCACAGGAAAAAAAGATCAGCACTTCATTATTCTTCTGGATTACTTGGCAGTCTAAAAAAACTTAGACATTAGTCCAAACTGTTCTGTGCAAGGTGCAAAAATAGTAATCAAAGGTGCCCATCTGGGATTCTTTCCACAGGAAAAAAAGATCAGCACTTCATTATTCTTCTGGATTACTTGGCAGTCTAAAAAAACTTAGACATTAGTCCAAACTGTTCTGTGCAAGGTGCAAAAATAGTAATCAAAGGTTTAATTGTCTAACTGAATGAGTGAGCATGAGCGGATGGTTGCACCCTACCCTAGAGGCAACAATTCAGACTATCCAACATGCTCTTCAGATTTTGAGGTTGAGAAACACATACCGAAACACTTGGAAACTGATGCTAACATAGTCCCCAGTACATTTGTAAAAGGCACCATAAGGTATTCACAACAACAGAGATTGGTCACAAAGAACTTTTTTCCCCTCATCATATAGTTCTATGGAAGAGTGCTTAATCTCACCTCTAAGTTAGATGAGCCTGAGTAGAAGCCCAGCTCCCAGGGATATGTCCAGTGGGACAAGGAGGAATTAAGTTAAAAAGATCTGCTCTACATATCTCATCAACAGAACATAATCAGTCTAGGAGGAAAATCCAGATGTAATTCTAGGTTATGTATCTCTGATCTGGTTCAACATGTGCAGTTGAAATATGCACCACAATATCTCTAGTTTTGCTAATCTTATAGATACTTTCTTCATTCTGGTCACCATTCTGATGGTCAAATTTGGTCTTACAAGGAAATAAGTGTGCCTACTGCACAGGAATAGGGACCATGCTGGAAAGATGACTCCCACCTGCTGCACCCCTAGACACTGAAGGGATGAAACCAAAACATTCTGCTTCCCGGTGATCTGTTGTTTTTCATCCCAAGAAAGGCACAAGCTTAGTAATATATAAACTGGGGGGAGTGGAGCTGGGGGGAATCACTGCTCGGGGACTAACTGGGACTCGATCAGCAGGTGGTGAGCAATTGCATTGTGTATCACTTGTATATTCCAATCCTTTTATTACTACTCTTGTCATTTTATTACTGTTGTCATTATCATTATTAGTTTCTTCTTTTCTGTTCTATTAAACTGTTCTTATCTCAACCCACGAGTTTTACTTCTTTTCCCAATTTTCTCCCCCATCCCACTGGGTGAGGGGGGAAGTGAGTGAGCAGCTGTGTGGTGCTTAGTTGCTGGCTGGGGTTAAACCATGACAAAATACTGCTCCTTTAGCCCAGGAGAGCTTGTCAGGCTCCTGTCCATCCCTTGAGAGATATTTCTTAAAAGCACCTTAGGCACAAAGGAACACACCATCTAGCTACACTTAGATTCTCCACCCAGCTCCTAAGAAATTCCTGCACACTGTCCCTTGCCTTCCAGTCATTTCAACAAGCCCTTTTATTTCATTTTCAGAGAGAAGTTGGGACATAAGCTAATCAATGTTATGAACAAGGTAAAAGGTAAAAGCATCAGAGACCTATCTATATAACCTACTGGAAACAGCACAGACAATTCCCAACATTGATGGCAGTGAGCTGTTTGGATGTCATACGAGAGTAGTTGGGGGGGTGGGGGGTGGGGGTGGGAAATCAACCCCCAAATGAACAAACCTTAACATTAAGGCACTCTCCTGTGACAAGGCAACCATCTCTGAATATGAAACCTGGCCATCACCCAAAGGTTTGTGTCACCAGGATGACAAAGAGTGCAATAGGCTGTCCTGCAATGGACAACTTTTCCAGGAAAGTTCAGGCACCTGTGAGGTAGAAAACATCTCCACATTTCCTTCTCTTTAAGACATTAGTCTTAAACCAGCAACAGCCAGAAATCCTATGATGGCATCTCATGGCATAAGGCTGATAACGTACTGTAACCTCAGTCTTGCCCTTAAAGCAGTGTTCACAACTTCCCAAAATAGAGCATGTGAGCAGATGTTTGGGAGAAAAGAAAGCAAACATCTGTCCTGCTAGAAATGTAAATCCTCCATAGTCACCCCCTGCCACTCTGCAGCTTGGCACCAATCCACACTCAACTCCTGCAGCACATGGGTGGACACAGGGAACAGCCTGATCCTCATGTCACAGCGATCAGCTCCACAAAGGATTTTGGGTAATGCATAGCATTAGGCACAGCCCATTTTCACTAATGCAAACCCAGGCTGGCATCCATGTTATAGGATCTAAGCAAACAGGCTTGGGGTTAGCTGGATGTCCTAGCTACATTTACCAAAAGGACATCTGTAAGTAAAAGGAGGTAAACTGCTTGATCACGTGATGCCATGTGCACATGTGAACCATGCACATACATGCGATTCTGCTCAGTTGCTTGCAACATGCAACAAAGCTGAACAAGTGCAAGAAGTCATGGGAGAGCCAGAATAAAAATCCTAGCTGTTACTTTAATTGAAAGTGTGCTTGTTCGCTATGTTCTCTGCTGGCAGTGTGAGCATTTTAAATAAAACACGACCAGTAATTTATTTAGCAAGCAAGTCTTCGAAAAGTTCTTTTGCACAGCTCTTACTAATTTATGGCACACAAGATTAACCCTCCTTTCACTCCACACATCCACATGCTTGAAGTGACCAGAGGCAAGAGCCACATTAAATATTGCTCTAAAATATGACATTCAGGCACCTTTCAGGTTCTGTTTCAGCCACTAACCTGCCTCAGAGAGCTTCAAAAAAAATACAATCCAGCCAAGTATTCACTCCCTTTTTCCCAAGATTCAGTTTGACTCTTATCCCAGTCAGTGCTTTTTTTCTTCAGGAATATACATTATTCATTCTACATATTATGGTGCTGATCAAATGACTGTAGCACAGACACCTCTACGAAATCAGTACAGCTCCAGCTGTACATCTGAAATAAGGTGAAAGATTTTATGCTGTATACATGAAGTATTTACACGTGCACAGACACAAAGTACACGCCAGTGTCAAATAACCCACCACACTGAAGGACAGAGTTCCTGTGGTTACTTCAAAACATTCCTGCAAAGATTAGCCACAGTTCTGTGAGTGGGTTTGGGTTTGCACTGCCAGAGCAGTTTAAGGTAGATGTTGAATCTTGGTTTCAGTAGCATGTGCATATTTGTGTGTATATAAGCAATTTTATACATGTGTGTACATACATACATATATGTATAAAATGTGTTCGTACAAGACAAGTATACACACACACAATGTTTGTATACACATAAAAGTTATCTTCCCTGAAAAAAAGTAGTAATTGTGGGGAATCAAAAAAAAAAAACAAAAAAAAACACCAAAACCCCACAACATTTTGTAAGTCCAAAGTAGTCAGTTTATCCTTCCTCAAAATGGCACCAACTTCCAAGATAACGACCACAACTGACCAGCAATTTCTTTGGCATTGACAGCCTGGCTCATCTTCCATTTTTATTTTCTATCTTGCCTATTTTATTATCTAAATATATCCAGCCTGTCTTGTGCTGAGAAGGAACCTTAA
This sequence comes from Pandion haliaetus, assembly GCA_013401275.1. NCBI lineage: Eukaryota > Metazoa > Chordata > Aves > Accipitriformes > Pandionidae > Pandion > Pandion haliaetus. Next base: position 33,544 of record VYZV01030671.1, on the reverse strand, counting down.
TATTTTGAAAAATTTATAGTAATTTTATGCAATAAGAGGGTTAAGTCATTACAACTTAACCTTACTGAAACTTAAGAGATGTACACTTTGTGTAAACTCAACCCTTGGTATAACAGCAATAGCTGTTTACAGTTTCAGAAAGTTAATTTTAATCACAGCAGTTTTTCAGCTATTTATCAGAACTTCAGGAACTTCATGCTTTCTTTCACCAAAGTCTCCAGTTTTGTCAGCTACAAGTGTCAAATGGATGATAAAAGTATATGTGTATGTATATATACACACGCACACATACACAATATATTCATATATTTTATATACCATAAAATACAATATTTGTTTATATAGTTATATAGTAATATTTATAAATGGTGTCTCACTTTTTGTAGCACCTCTTTTCAGATCGCATTTTGGGAATGTATAAGAGCCAATTATTTGGATTTGTATTTGCTCTAGCATATTAATAGAAATCTTAGGAGCAAGTTGTAAATAAATTGAAAATAGCAATTTATAAAATTATAAACAATAACATGGTTGAAAGTCAGAACTGCCACCAAGAAGACTTCTTCAAGATTTGACTCACCTCCCACTTCTCATGTCAGTGCAGACCATGATATTCATGTCAACAAAAGCAATCTTCTAAATACTTAAATTTTAGGTAGAGTTCAAATTGTAAAGACTTGAACAAAAAGAAATCCACTGAGCCCTAAATCTTATTGCAAGTAGACCATCTCTCATATACAACTTCCTATTTTGTTGGGAAAAGTCAATTTGTTTAAGCCAATTTCAAAGGAGGATGTACCTCATTAAAACACTTTTTCTTCTATAAACACTCTAAATTTCTCAAGCTTCATGTAAAAGATGCATAGTGTCGTGGTTTCAGGTCAGTCGGTAACAAAGCACCATGAAGCCGCTCACTCACCCCCCACCCCCGCGCCGGCCACGGTGGGATGAGGAGAAAATCCAAAGGCAGGCTCGTGGGTCGAGACAAGGACTGGGAGGGATCACTCCCCACTTATGGTCACGGGCAAAAGACAGGCTCAACTTGGGAAAAAAACAAAATCAANGCCACACATCGTCTCTGCCGCTTCTTTCCTCAGGGGGAAGATTCCTCACTCATCCCCTGGTCCACCGTGGGGTCCCTCCCACAGGACATAGTCCTTCACCGACTTCTCCAATGTGGGTCCTTTCCACGGGCTTCAGTTCTTCCCGAACTTCCCTGGCGCGGGTCCTTTCCGCGGGCTGCTCTCCAGTCACACACTGCTCCAGCGCGGTTTTTACCATGGAGTTACGGCCATCTTCGGGAGCCTCCACTCCACCGTTCACCTCCCTGGGCTGCAGGGGGACAGCCTGCCTTCTCACCACGGGCTGCAGGGCCATCAGCCTCCTCAGGCGCCCCTCCTCCCCCTCCTTCTTCACTGACCTCGGGATCTGCAGAGGGGTTCCTCTCACGTTCCAACCCCCCCACTCCCTGGCAGTTCCCCTTCTTCAATCTGTTCTCCCAGAGGCGCTGCCACCATCACTGATGGGCTCGGCCTGGGCCAGAGGTGGGTCCAACTCTTTGGTGCCAGGGAAGCTTCCAGCAGCTCCTTAAAGGGGCCACCTCTGCAGCCCCCTCCCCCACTACCAAAGAAAACCGCGCCACACAAACCCATAACACATAGTTATGAACATTGCATTTATTCTTAACCATGCTCTTTCTGATACTTCCCTTATGTATACAGAGAGCCAGTTTATGTACAAATACAGCACAACCAACTGCTGCTACAAGTCATTTCAGTATAAGGTAGTTGGAGGAAAACCATGTTCAAGCAAACCATCAAATCCAGAAAGACTAGGTGGTGAGAAAAAGCATGTGAATGCCATCTTGAACATTATCAAAGTTTAAAATCATCAAAAAATTAATTAATATTTTTAAAAAATTTGATAGCCAAAGACAGTATGGGTTTCAGAATCATGTAAATGAAGATCTCACTCAAATCAAGTCTTGATGAAAGCAAGAGACAATTTTAGGACTAAACTGACTAAAAGGAAGCTTAGTTCTCACTGCAGAGATGTCTTTTGAGTTTCCCACTGCACAAATAAAGGCTGTACAGCCGCCTACCCGAGAATGCATAACGCCGGTCAGCTCTTCACTAACAGGAGCTGCTAACAAGCCAGCTCAGACAGGCGCTTAACTACGGAAAGCACGACAACAGCTCCATCTGAATTAAGCCTGCTCTTGGAAAGCTTTGCTCATCTCCTTCCATATTAGGATGCATTAAGCCCCTCTCGCTCTGCAGCACTCACTGGACAACACCTACGTGTGTCCAATAGCTCACTGGCTCTGACCACGCTCCCAGTTCTCACAATTTGAGTCTGTGCTACAGCTACATAATTTCAAAACAGCATAGGCAGTACTAAGCCATGGTGAAATACATTTTCAGCCAGCTGCACTTGATTATTAGCCCAAGTGTCAATGCAAAACATTATTTCTCCTAAAAAGTCTTTATTAGCAAACACAAGCATACTAATATTTAAGGCACAGTTACACGATCTATTGCTTAATGTAAAGTGCAACGAGAAAGCAGTACGCTAGCCTGTTGAACATACAACGTGGTTCAGTTTAAAGGATCACTGAGTAACAATCAAGATACAGCAGTGCTGGGCACTGGTTATTCCACAGCACAGCAGAGATCATATTTAACAATAATGAAACAATAAAGAGGCCCATCATTTTTGTGGGTTCAATTTTATTGTCTCCAATAGCTATTTACAGGGTAGTGGTTGTGGAGAACAGGGTTCAACTGTTCTTGAAAGAAGTTGTGCAAAGCCTGGTTTAGGAAAGATTAAATCTTATAGTAATCTCCCCAGCCTAGCCAGGTGCAACTCCACCAAAGTCTTTATAGCTGTGTGTTATAAAACTAGCACAGAGATCAGCAGTAATGACCACATTTAGAAATTATGATAGAAAGAGGAGGTAAGAAAAACATCATCCATCTCTTCTGAAGAGTATGTTTGTAAGATCAAGTAGTTTTTACTCTGTAAAACAAGTGGTTATCAACTCAAAATGCTATATTTAAAATTCAGTGTTATTTTAAACATATTTTGCTTGTGAAGTTGGGGGGATGGAATAAGAAGGAAGAAATTCTTAAATCTGTACCTCCCCCAGACATTTGAGTGCCCAAAATATGTGCTACTTTCTGTTATTTGATTCCATGGCAGCAACTGTTCCTTTTCCACATCTACTGTGTTCACGGGCAGCAAAATCCCTTGGTTCCCTCCAAGCATCCAGCCCCCACCCTTGTACCGCTGATACCCAGAAAATAAACCTACTTCACTGTGCCCATATTGATTTTGTAAAGCTAGAACATCTTCGGGAAACATAGTCTACAACTCGAATAAAGATGATCTGATTAACTCTGCAATTGTACTTATTGCTACTAGACCCCTTTTTTCTTCTTAACGGGATTATTGATTTAGAGTTTATAGCAACTTAAATGTAACAACAAGACATGCCGTGCACAGAGGTATAGCAAAGAAAGACACACTTTTAACAAGGAGGACAAAATAATATTCTCTGAGCATATAAATGAAGATAGCACAGCAGTTAAAATAATCAGTTTGTCAAGTATCTTCTTGTAAAACCCAGGGATGCATATACTTGGTGGTGGTTCAAGGAACAGACAGTAGCTTTTACCTGATAGAGCAGCACCTCCTGCCCGGAATGTACTTCTGTCTTCCCCAAGATGGGTGGCTAGTTGTGGTTAGATGCAGCGATGGAGAGATGGCTGACAGAAAGGAAGGATGCAAGAACTGCCTGTGGACTAAGGGTGAGGGCCTTAGTTTTGACAGCAGAGTCCCCGCTGATTTACACCAGCACAGGGAACACAGGCCAGTCACCTTCCATATCCCATAAATGAGATTTGTAGAAAATCTGAGACTTAATAAATAAATGCTTATGTAAGAAAAACTTAACCATATTTAGCAGTCAACATTATTACTATTGACCCCTGAATTTTTATTTTTTAAATAAATACACATAATAGCACTTTAACACGACTGCCTCTGCAGTAAGGGACAACAACCAGATAGTACACATTGTGGGGGTAGGAAATGCAGCAGAAACCCGCAAGTTGTCCTCCTCGGTGGTGATAATCTGCAGAATAGTTACTCTACATAGAGCTTGCATTGTTTTGCAGAGCAAAAATCCAGGCTAGTCCTTCAAGGGAAAAAAACAAACAAACAAACAAACAAACAAAACCAACCTACACTGGACTTGATTCACTTTCTTCTCCCCCTCATACTGTGGCAATTCATGAAGGGAGGAATAAAAACAAAACAAACAAAAAAATACAAAACCACCACACCACAAACTTGGAAATTATGCATTTACCAGTCTCCAGTCCAATTCTGCAGTTAAGGACATGCTGAAGTGTTTCCCTGAATTAAGCTGGGGCTCTTTACTAGAGGTGCTAGGGTGCTAGGTAATCCTTCTGTTTCAACTCCCATGAAAAGATAAAGTTAACATATACATCATGAGAGTTTAAAAAAATGGATAGAAAAGTTCAGACACATATCAAAGAGGAATTCAATGCTAAAACCTGAGCCTGCAGCAGAAGTCTCAACAGAACGTTAATATTAGGAACTACCTATTTGTAGGGAAACAGTATACAGCCTATTGAACAGTAAGAGATCCAACCCCTAAATCAAGGGCGGGGAGGGGGGGGAAAGGAAGAGAGATAGTAAAAGCGAACAGGTATTGGTCAGCTCTAGGGGAAGTGCTGGACGGAAAGAACACACAGAAGTTAGGCCGCTGAAGACTACTGGGATTTCAGTGTTAAGATATTTATTGTACCACTTTGTAGTTTCAATTAAAGTCCATGTTAAATGAACCAAGAGCGGGAGAAGTGACAGATCTCCAAAAGTAGATGTCTACAGGGAATTATCAGCAAATGACTGTATGTTCCACATGGATTCATACCAGGCCTGACATACTCAACATGGTCATTTATGATATTGAAATAAATATATATTCTACTAGCAGTGAATTTACAGACTACAACACAGTAGTAAATAAGGATGGAAAGAGGCCAATAGAGTGGCCTGGATAGCTTAATAGATTGGGCTGTTTCCAACAAAATAGGCTTCAATAGAGCCAAGACACACATAAAGCTATATGTCTAGGAATAACAAGCATTCAGCATGAGAAACTGCATCCCAGAAAGCAGACCAAATAAAGGATTTGGACAACATAAAGAACAAGCAATTTGTTAGGCATTCCCAGTGGCAAAGCTTATCTAATATCATGCCTGAATATATGAATCCAAGAACACCGTCTGGGAGCAGAGATGATATTTGACTTCTCTACAGGGCATTGGCAATAACCAGTTCCTGCTTCAGACATGATGTTGAAGAAAGACTGATGATAGCAGAGAAAAAAGCCACAAAAGTGTTAAGGGCTGCAAGAAATACCCAGAATCGCTCTTATTTGTTTATGCAACAGGCAGAAGCTGGCCACAGTTGACTTGCAAGGAAGGAAGGTGCCTAAGAGGTAAGCATGACAAGGACCAGCAAGTGAAACCTGAAGGCAGGCAAAATCAAATTAGGAAAAAAAGGCATACTGTCTTAACCCTGAGAGTATTGACTGGAACACACTGCAAAGGGAAATGGGGATTCAGTGCCTGCTGACATCTCCAGACCACTTTCCAGGGAATCCGTTTTATAGAACGGATTACAGGCTCAGTAGAGAAATAACTGGGACCTGAGAGGGTCTACAGAACTTGTTACTTGGAACATGTTTAAAGCTAAAAATTGCAATTTACCTTTCTTTGGTAACTGTTGGGAATAAGCAGTTCTTATATTCCTGTGCTACAGTTTTCAGGAGTACACAGTGTGCAATAAGGAACATCGCCCTTCAAACTGCTTCCTCTGCCTATAATGGCTCAAATCCAGTCCACCTGATGTTAGGCACCTTCTGTATGGCCAAAGTTAAGAACATACTCAGAATTATCAGTCTCGGGAAAAGAAAGTAATTTCCAAATAACAGCTCAAATCTTAAAGGCATCTTCAGCACATCTCTCTTTTCCACCCATCACGGAGAGTTTCTATGATGACATTGTTAACTTAGATCCCTTAAGAAAAGCTGCTTCTAATGCTGCAGGGACTAAAAGGATGCTTCCCCATGTCCCAGGCCACCGTGCCACACTTGGACCAGGCTAGTGACCTCACTTAAGATTTTTGTAGCTGCAATTTTCTTCTAAACCTTTAAGCAAAGTCAAATGCTTCCATTTCATTTTTAACCCTTGTGTAATGACACTTTTTCCTCCATAGTGCACCCCTCCACATTATTAATTGCAACACAAGACAGTGCCTGCTATTAAAAATTTCAGAATAAATATTATTGCCAAGTGCTGATGAGCAGATGTTAAGCAGCATTTAAAGACTACAAGACCAAGGTAGGTCAAGTTATTTTAGTTCTCTCTGGAATCTAGAAAGCCCTTTTAAGCTGATTTTGTGACAAACCCAATTGCCTACTTTCATTGCTAGAAATTCACCATATCTAATCGCCTTGTTTCATGTAGCAGAGCATGCTGAGTGACACATGAGCATTTCTCTTCGTTCAGTTTAATCAACCAGCTGCAGTTGCATTCAATCACCTTTACTGGAGAATGAGCCTTCACTCACTATGGCTTCATCTAGGGAATAAATTAGTATGCACAAGGAGACCAGGACTGCCAACAATTGTACCGCAATGTTGATTCAGACCTATAATAATAGTCTGTTTGCATCAGTGACCCAGGATCCACGTAAAGTGTTTGTGTAAGTCCAAAAAATAATGGGCAATAATGCAAACTAATTCAGCTTGAAGCTGAAAGGAGCAGTACACTATCTGAACACCAGTTTTTTTGGTGGAGCATTTGATTAAAGCTAGTAAGAACTCACTTTAGCTTTACGAACCTGTTTGTCCTGTCAATTGCCAGAGGGCAAAGAGGGGGCACCCTCTAAAGGACGACTGAGCAAAGCAGCCAGCAAACTCACTGGATATGGCTCTCTGGAGGATACCCAAAACACACATCCTTCCTGTTTGGAAGTTAACTTTTGTGACCTGTGCCAAAAATCTCGGTTTCAGGGTGGACTGCATGTGCATATCTTGAGCATGTCCTGCTCAAGGACTCTTCCTCACTTCCTCCTTCCTACTGTTAGCCTACATGAGCTTCCTCCTAGTTCAAGTTCTTACCACCTGCTGTGGTTAAAGACTATAATGACACAACCAGCTTAAATAGGGAGGGAAAGAAAAAGCAGAAACAGGTACCACTATCATGATTTTTGTACCGGTAGGAAGTGTTGGGGTAACAAAGTCTGTCAGGAGGCACAAAAACCTTTGGACAGACAAATCCAGAGGAGCTGTTACACTGAGATTTGGAAACCTCACCCACTTGCTCTAGTGGAAGCAATTAATAGTCACAATGAAGTTTGCTTTCTGCCATCCTCTATGTGTTTTAGAGGAAGACAGACATCAAACCCAAATTGTGTGCATTAAAGTACGACCTCTGCAACAATTACGATGGCAAAATATAGAGCAAACTAGAGCTTAATGGCTCTATTCAAGTATTTTTTATCTCTTAAGGGGCTGTTTCAGAAACACAGCTGAACTCAGAGGCATGGGCTTTGATTTCTTTCCCTCACCCCTCCAAATCAGAAAATAATTTAAATTCCATGAGTGCTAAATTGACCTTGCATTCTCCTCTGTTTGCCTACTAATTAGAGTTTAACAAGTGGTGCTTCCAGCCCTTCATAGCACAACCAGAACAGAAAATGATGCAAATGTGAACTGATAGGATCAGAGAGCTTCACCCCACCACCAATTTCTACATAAATCCAGATGGGACATCAACAGGAATTTTGCAGACAGGGGATGGCCCAAAGCCAAGATGAAAGCAGCACTAATAAAACTTACTGTGGTCATGTTGTTCTGTTACACTTCCATCCTTTTTGAGGTTTAAAATATTACAGCAATTCCCATCTGGGGCAAGGCCCAGAATATATTTTCATTCTCTTCTAATGCTTTCAGCTGACAAGACTGTCAACAGGCAAGTTTCAGTTAGTGAAACCAACTTAGCTTCAGTGAGCCAGGAACATTTACATCTTCAGTGATAAACTACGCATTAGCAAATACAATATACCTTAGCATAGCTCTTAATTAAATCAACTTGCAGTTGTCACTCAAGCATTGATAATGCAACATATCACAGTAATTTTTCTAGAAAGAAAGCGAGGCACTCTAAAAATCTCCCACCAGTCTTGATTTTCTGCTCCAGCTGGATTTTCAAAGTCCTATTTGGAATTCACCTTTCTTGTTATACAATATCCACGTAGACTGTTCTTAGAGGTATAATTTAACAAAGATTTATGGGCTTTTGTTTCAAATTTGTATTTTTCAAAGCCAAAAAGCATACAGAAATGTTTTAATAATATCTGAAATGCTGCTCAGAATACAGTCAAATAACAAAGAGCTCACGTAGCTAGATTTGTGCCATGCATTATTATAACAGCATTGCTAATCCAAGAAGATGCAGAGGTATCAAAGGGATGCTGAGGAAGCGCCATAGCTATGTTTCAGAAACAAGTAGTGTCTGCCAGCTCTTCAAGACACACAATTTATATATAATTGTCACCAACAGCCTTTTATGCTTAGGAGGGAAAGGAGAAGGCAGTGCTGCAGAACAGTTTTCTGCGAGTTTTCCCCCCACATCAACAAGCCCTTATTGGAAGTTTGAAAAAACTGCAATGCAGTAAGTTGCATATTGCATAGACTCCAGTGAACAGGGGGGCTATATCCAAAGTCCACTAAAGCTGGTGGACGGTTCCCAAAGCTTTAGCAGCTTCCTTATCAGCCCATCATACAGTCAGTTCCACGCCTTTCTGAAATGTAGCATACACCTTCTGCTAGTTCCAGCTGTTTTTCAGTAGTGAAAAATCATTTATCAATACCACTAAAAAAAATAAAAATAGCTGAAGAGTCTTTGTTGCTAACATAGCCCCAGAAGCACACAAGAACCATTTGCAAGTCTGACATGGGTTTCTACAGCAGCCCATTTTCACCTTGGCATTTAATTCAGACTGCTCTAGAACACTCCTGTCTGCATCTGGAAAAAGAAACAATTGTATTTCTGGTAATGAAAAGGGATTTGATACACACACCCCCACAGGACAATAGGATGAATATGAGCATGTCTGAAGCCAGTTGATACAGTCCAGCCTCCTGAATACAAACTTGACTTTTAGGCAAAGTCTGAGGGGAAGACAGTTCTTTCCATATCTACAATGATCACAACAAACAGACATTATTTCCAACTTCAGCTGCTGAATTCAGAGACAATTTTCACCTTACCACACATAGCACGATGGTCACAGTTTCCTTCTACTTCCCCCCTGAAGTGGTTTATGCTGGCTTCACCCTCCTCCCTGTCCTCTTTCAAGTGCAAGGAGTCTGCTACAATGAATGGGGAAAAATAACTACATAGAGAGAACCGCCACTTCTTAGCTTAATGAATGCCATTGAAATTTGCATCCTTCAACTGAAAAACAAGTATATGAATGACCAGCCTTTGAATTCAAGCACTGAATGGAAAACCAGGACCCAATCCAAGAGAAGTTAGCAAGATTATGCTATTACTTATTACAATGAAAGTAGATTATTTTTATTTTTAGTCTCCACCCTCAGCTGCAGGGAACTTGCCCCCAAGGGCTGGTGCAGGGTGGGGAGAGAACAAGGAGACAAAGAAATCCCTAACACAACCCACCCACCAAAGAGGTTGCCCCAAGATTTACTAAGCAAATGCCAAGCATCATCCAGTTTCCCACAGAAACAGTCAAGGAAGGAAGGAAGCAAAGTTAATGTTTTAATTAAAACAATAAATCAACCACCTTCTCTTGTTTTCTGAAATGGCTTGATATAAATTCTCATCTACAGTATTTTTGCCATATCAGAAAAGGGACCTGCTTATTTGGCAGTGATATTTATTGTGCTCAGCAAATGCTATCACATTCCCCCCCTTTCATATACATAACCCATCTCTAAAGACTTGTCTTCTCACTGTGTGCTCAAAATTACTGAGTGGAAATAAAAAAAAAAAAAATAAAATAAGGACATAACAGACTCCAGTGATTCAGAGTAACCCACTCCAGCTTGTGTTTGCAAAAATAGCTTTAAAGTCACACCAAATTTTTTTGTTTCATTTTTACCAGCACGCTCAGACTTGTCTCAGACAGTTTCTTGTTCTTCTCCCATTCAAGTCTATGGAAATTTTGCCTTCAGTGCAATCAGAAGAGAAAATTCAGTCGTATTCATTTCTCCAGGGTAAAGAACCAGAAAGGCATTAAAGGGCATAGCCTAGTGCGGGCACCACTACATGTCTGCAAAGTCACTTTACACTGATCCTTTTTCAGACTCTGCCCATGATGCAGTACAGAACAAATCTAAATTTCTGGGACCTAAACACCACCACGTGCAATTCAGGTCACAGATTCAATCAGGATCAGAAGATTAAAATCATCACTCCACCCCTCAACAGGTCATCCTTGCAGCACCCTGTATTTTTATCACTCCAAAAATCCCAGCCCCAGCCTCCAGAAATGAGCAGCTAACACCTTACCCCTGAACCATCCAACGGCAACCTGAGGTCCAAGAACCATATATCAGCCCTTCCACTTGCCGAGGGTTGTGAAATTTGGCCCTTGAATGTTTGCACAGGTGTCATGCTGTGGTGGAGATCTGCAGTCAGCCCCACTCACATCAACAGAGCTCCACTTGATTTGCACTGACAGAGCTGAGGAAGCCTGTACTTTTCAATAAGTTGCTCTGTTTTGTACATCCTACTTCCACTTGTGCGCACAAAGCCCTGCTAGCCTTCGGGCAATTCCCAGAACAAATAGATTGGTTTCTATTTTCAGCAGGAGCCACTGTCATTGCTTGGACTTATGTCAAGGCAATATTTTTCTTATGTTTTTTTCCAAATCCCAAGGGTAGGGGAAAAAAAAAAAAAAAAAAAAAAAAGACATTATCCTCTATGTAATTTGTTCGAGCTGATGTGCCAGGTCTTAAATTAACAAGCGAGAGCTGCATTCTGTCCCAAATACTTTGTTTAAAGCTCTTCCAAGCTGACCTGTGCAGTCAGTGGTACCTGAGTAACCATAGCAGCGTATTTGAACAATGCCAAATACTTGTGAACAGACACACAAAAATTCAAGAGGTGGAATGCACAAAGCGTGGATCTCAGTAAAAAGCAGAACAGACACTAGAAAAAGCACCAGAGCTGCTGACGAACATGAGAGCGGAGTTAGATCTGCTGTTTACCGAGACCAAAATGAGAGTCGTGATGGGTAAGCAAGAGTGCTAGTACAGCCTCAGAATTAAGATGACAGCACAGTTGTATACAAGTAAAACTGGTGAGCAAACCAGCTTTGGAAGCCCCCTGAATTGTCTGGGTATCAGTGGACACCATAGTTACACAACTAGCAAGTTCTGATCACTCCGTTGCAAAAGCCTTATAGGTGCTAATTTTGCACTTGACAAGAGCCCCCAACAGGCCAGAAGTCCAAAGCGCATATTGACAGTTGTTTTCCAGTTGCATTAAATTATACTTGATGCAGAGGGGTATTTACCTATTGCAATTATGCCTAGAGCTGGAAGTATCTCCAAGACCTTAGAAGCCTTGAAAAAGCTAATTAATGCACTGCTATAAATAATTTGATCTCTTAGGAGGGTATGTACTCTCTACACAGTAAGTAACAGCCTTCTTTAATGGAAAAAAGGATGATTTGCCAATGCGTATCTGTATTTTATTATAGGTGTTTATCAACCATTTATAATTTGCCATAAAGAAAGCAGAAAAGTTAAAGAGAGAAACACTAGCCTAAAATACGGCACATTCCTGTGAGCTACACCATCCCTGGAAAGTAAATTAGGTCTGTCCTGTTTTGTCAGACACAAATATCTCCCACAGGGAAATCTCACATGAAATTAAGAGAGAGTGCAGATCATTTCTCCCAGACCCTTTTGCAGTTGCGGAGATAGAAGAAGGCTGCACCAGAGAGGCAGCAACTGTCTGCTCTGTGCCCTCTGAAATGGGAGGAAAAACAATTGCTTCCTGTTGCAGAAAAAATAGCTATGTCTAGGACCACAGCACAACAGCATGGCAGGGTTCCCCTGCAAATCAGCAGCGAATGCCAAGTATGATTAAAAAAAAAAAAAAAAGGAAAGTTATAAATCACCTGCTTAGCTAGTGTTGTTACCCAGAAAGTTTTAGCATACTCTTTTTAACACATGAGGTTGCCCTTTAAATGGGTTTCCTTTTGTTTGGGGAGGTCAGGAGAGCAATCTTCTGTTGCGGGGATAAGCCTAGGTGACCAACTCTGTTGCAGTAGCATAAGGATTTTAAGCTACTCATAAGCTGGTTTAAGTGTTTTGAAAGATACAAAGTAAAAGAGCATCTAGTACCTTACCACCTAAACCCTCCTAAGAAATAGTCATTCAGTTACCTTTCTGAATACTTATTCTTAATAAGCACTTCAGAACCGCTGGTGGGAACAGCTTAGTGATCTAAAGACCAGGGCAAACCTCTTGCAAATGCCTTTTAGTACAGAAGAAAAGCACACACCATGCCAGAGATGCTCAAGACCACCCTTTGCGAGTAAGCTCTGCTCCCTGTGATTCAGTACAAGCTGACTGGCAGCGAGGGAACAAGTCGGTACCGCAAAGAAGCCTGTTCGGAATCTTTTACATGGCAGGAGCACCTGGGAACAGCACTGCTAGGAGCTAAACTGCTTGGACAAATGTGCTGAGAGCCACCTCAGGTGAAATGCCAAAGCATCTTTAATAAATAAAACAATTTCTCTCAGTGGCATCAAGCCATCAGGGAGCTTCTGTATTTGAAGCTTTGCCAAAACATCAGTCCATCCCTCCTGTGGAAAAAGAAATGGACCTTTGAACTCCTTGTGCAAATTTATACTTTTCTAAGTGCAGCCTTTTAGAAATGGCTATAGCCAGGGGTGCAATTAATTCAATTCTTTCCAGAAGATTTTTAGCTCTGTAAAACTCATACATTATTTAAGCCTCACAGCTAAACTATGAACATTACAAAGATCCAGCTTTTATGTTGTGGGAGAAAAAAAGAAAAAAAAACCAAGGCATTTTGGTGAAAGATCTCTGGAAAAATCCTGCAACACCTTCAAAAACCCCAGGTTCCCTGGTTACCAATAGAAATCTTTCATTTTTGCAGTGAGTTTGACGGTACCTGACTCTCTCCATGAGCAGGTCTCTGTTTCAGTGGGGTCCTTGCTGTGCCTAGCCTCAGATTCCTACAGTGGCATCAAGGGACCATCTGTGGCAAAAGCCTCAGCCAGGCCATTTTCTCCTGTATCTGCACTCCAAGCAAGAATCAGGTGTGTTCCCCCCCCTCCCCCACCAAGGATGATGCAATAGAAGGCAGCTGATCTTCCCTCCCAACCTGGATAACTGAAATCAGCTGTATGAAGAATCCTTACACATAGATACAAGTGCCATTAGCAAACAAGAAATGTTTACTCTGTAGTTATATAAACATTTTTTAGAACAAAATACCCTGATTGAGAAAGTGCCAGCTTTAAACACCTAATACAAAGCATTATCTTTGCTACTGGCCTGCATTTCACCTTTAGGAAAGGCCTGAGGGAAATCAGCTCTCTGCCAGGGAGAAGCTGATTCTGTTTTGCTCCAGTCTCATGTATTTGAACACTGGGGAAGTGTGCGTAAAATGAGGATAGAACTTTACTGGCAAGAATTTCTGTGGTCCTCCTTGCATTTCTGAGACCTAAACTAACAGTTTAACGAGCAAGCATTGCCCAGCAGAAAGTCACCTGCACGAGGGAGTCAGTCTCCTATTCAGAACGGGATCCCAGAGGCGCAGAGGTGGTCCCCCTCCCCTCAGCAACATTCCGTTCTAGTTAGACAAGTGTGTAGCTAAAGCTTTCAAGCAAATACCAAACATACACAATCTACGTTTTCTAACGGCCAGCCAGTTAGTCAAAAAAACTTGTCTTTGAAGAAATATAACCTGGATTTAAACATACCAAACACTAGATCCTTTGTTGCTCAACGGCCATTAAATGCATCAAGTATATACAAACCGAACAGTGCAATACTGAATGCTGTTCAGTCAGTTTCTCTCCCAAGAAGTCATCCGGAGACCTGGCCAGGTCACAGCTCGCAAGACATTGACCTGTTAGGATCGCTGATACTGCTTTTAGGAGTCCTAGCTCTGCCTGTTTAAAAAAAAACAGAAACAGATTTTCTAGAAATCTGCATTACTGCACATTCCAAGTGCTGTAGCTGTCAGTCAGCTTTCTGTAAGTTATTACTTCTGTGTATTCAGAGCAGTTTGGGAACTGAAGGTTGTCTTGTCACTTCCACGCTCCATAAACAGTATAGATGCTGGAATATGGTAATATTTACTCCTGTTTTGCCATCTGCTTATATATGCACATAAAACATGTGACTCCCAGAATGTGGAGCCGCAGAATAAAAGCCATAGCTTTTCATCACAAGATAAAGGTACAAAAATCAATACACACCTTTTCTTTTTGACGAAAAAGGTACTATTGCACAAAAGAAAGAGAATATATATAGTAAAAAAATAATAAAAAACCCTTTTCAATAGAATATATACTCCTTAGCTTCGGCTTTTACTAAAGAGTTGGTGTCTAAAATAAAATAAACCCAAAACTTCCCCCCAAATCCCTACCATCTTCGTTACGTAATCAGTAAAAAACAAGCCAACCCAACCCCAGAGGACTAAGTCTTTAGAAGAAAAGATCCATCCCAGCTCTAGGTCAGGCTGCAACAGGATGAATATCCCCAAACACCCTCTCACCTGTACACCTTGACGTACCTTAGCAAAAAACCAACTTTGAGTATTGATTTCCACACTGAAGAGAAGTTCTGTTACACTCCTCCTTCACGCAGCCTGAGCAGAACCCAGGAGAACAAGCAGCCAGGCACTCGGCAGCACCAGGCTAACAACAGCCCCCAGACCAGGTGTTCTCACCTGCACAATTACAGCCCCCACCCACAAACGCCTCCCCATGAAGGTGGGGCTTCCTACTCAGGTGTTTATTGTTAAAGTCAGTGCTAGAGACAGACCTAAGATTGGGAGTGTGTTTAAATAACTCTAAATAAAGACCAAAGTGGCCAACTGAAGTATAAAGACCCTCTGCTTCCCTCAACCAACAAATGAATCCAAACACTAAATTTGTGTTTAAAACAATAAACTACATCCACACACAGGCTCCTAGCCATACAGGAAAGTGCCCAAGACAATTTCACCATTGCACCTTTTAAGAAGACAGTGAAACATGCAAAAGCTTTTTCTTGAAAGGGCAGACCTCAGCACAAAAAACTCTAGACTTCAGTTCCTTCAGTTTATTTAAAAAAAAAAAAAAGCTGATAAAGAAAGGTAGATTGACTGGAGGGGCTGATGCCTCTGCTGGTCTTCAGCCCATGTGAGAAGAGAATTTCGCATTCTCCCTGATCTTGGGATGCAGATTCTTTGGATTGTGAAAGCTTTTTTGTTTTTTTTCTTAGGGCAGGGAAAGTACTGTTGTAAATCAGGGGGAACGGTGGCTATTTTAAGGCCAATCAGAATGAGAACATTTGAAATAGAGTTGTGTAATGTCTCACAGAAACCTCAAATGCTCCATGGCCAGAGAAGGATGTCAGAGCTGGATAAACATTTCTGCCCCAGCTAGTTGTTCTCTTACAGAGAACACTATCAATGTGTTAAGTTTACCAAGCAGAGCATTTGGTTTACTACCAGAGCCCTCAGACACTGCACTTTACGTCTTGCACCAGTGTAGTGCCTCTGCTATCACATTTCTACAAGTCATTTCATTGTTGAACAGTTCTTTTCACACTGGTTTGCCTACAACCAGTACTTTCACCCAGAAGGGGTCATACTTTCAGCTTCTCACAACTGTAAAAGTAAATATGAATATATGTTCTGTATCCCATCCCACTCCAGTGAAACTGCTGTATCCCAGGCCATGCCATAAACTAGTGCTTATGAGCAGTAGGAGGCAGGTCTGAGCCTGAGCTTCAGACAACCCACCGCATCCAGAAGTGTGGAGACCCTCTCCCTAGTGGTGGTTACACATACACACACCCCCCAAGCCACTTTTGGTTGAAGATTGCGATTTAAGACACTTGGGTAATAAAGATAACTTCTCACAGGACTGTATTTCTATCAGTCTAGAGAGACAGTAGCTGAACTCATAGCAGCTATGATAGAGAACATTTAGTGTCTTGTGTGACTATAAAGGAATTAAAAGGCTCATTTTACAGTGCATTTTAATTAAAAGTTCATTATAAGAATTTTCTTTTAAGAACAGCATACTACATATTAATGGAAATATGTAACTTTATCCTACAAATGGGACTGTCACCATATTATTCTTACAATTCAAACATATGAAAAATAAAATATGATATTTAGCTTTATAAATTTCCCCTTCCCCCCTTTAAATCCTTTTTCTTTTAAATAACAAAAGTATTAACTCTTTCCTGGTACAGTGCATTTGCTATCTGCAAGCCACAAACCAAGTAGTCACATCAATGCCAAGGAAACAGCAACATTGTTTGCAAAATATTGAGAGAAAATGATAAAAAAATATATTAGTCAGCCCAGTGCTTACAGAAGAGACAGTCAACAAGAATTGAAAAAACAGCACATTTTCATATTACATAGGACTGTTATAATAACATAGAAAACAGTGCAGAAGACTTATGCTGGAAAAATATAGAGCAATTCTCAGCAAGCAGAAGCTGAACTTTGGCACTTGCTCATAAAAAGGCCTTTCAAAGCAAAACAAAACAGAAATTCACTTAATCACAGCTTGTATATTTAAAAAAATAAAGACATTGACTAAAGTAAGAGAAACAATAGAGAAAAGTTTACAAGCCAGGTCACCAGGAAATCAGTACATTCAGCCTACAGAAAATACAAATACAATCTTTCATCCATCCATCTACACTGGCATCCTGGCTAGCGAAAAGACAGGCTTTGGGACAGAACCTTACCTGAAGCATCTCTATTTCAACAGAGCTATGCTGATTACACAGCCCGTTTCTTCAAATTGAACTAGAATAGCATGTCTCAAATACATTGCCTCCTTATCGTAAAATAAGGGTTTCTAATCTGCAAATAAAAAGCAAAACCCTTGCACTCAGACAGTGGCTGTTCTGCTCTACCCATAGTTGCACCATAACCACTGTAGTGTAAGGACCAAGTGATTTCTTTAAAAAGGGCTAAAAAAGAATGGCTTCAATTCAAAGGGGAGACAATAGACTGGAAGGAAGGATTCATATTTAGCCTGTTAATCTTAGCGCTTTGTCAGCGCTGCACATTGTTAAAAGGAGGACTGTAGTTAACATGTACATGGCTGTTCCCCTTCCCTGCCAGAACTGATGAACTAAACTCGTGCCTAACCAAAAGGCTGCTGCAGGCCAAAGCAAATTTTTGGATCAGGCCATAAGAAAGCAAGGGCTGCTCTAGCCAAGAAGCGCTTCTTTCGTTATCAGGCTCAATGCCCCAAACTAGCAGCCATCTTTGCACTGAGGCAGTTTACTCAATTTTTTTATTCTTTTGAGGATTTAAGATTGGAGAAGGGCAGAGAGAAAAATAAGTACTTTAGATTCCACAGAAGATTGTCCTACTAAAGGGGACACTTGAATGGGAAACAACTGCAGCTATAAATCTAGCAGACGCTCTTCACATGTCTCCACAGGCCATTTAGTAGCACCTCCAAACACATCAACGTTGTTATCAACCCAGGGTATGATGTTGCCAGGCATGTTGGTAGAGCAGTTAGCAATATTCATGATGTCTTCAGCTTTTAAGACCCTGTCCCATATATTGAACTGGCTCATCTCCCCAACGAAGGCTTGAGTTGCATCAAATCTTCCTCCTACTGTGTCCTTGAGGCACACAAGAGTTAGGATTAGATGAGAAGGTTATTTCAGCATTTTCTTCTTCAAACTTGAAGACCCTCCACCCCAGCCACACTGCTAGAAGGAGGTACAGAGATAGGTCACAGAGACGAACAACTTCAAGTTTCTAGAAGGGCTACTTTGAACAAATGTTCTATGGAACAGTTAAAAGCTCTAATCTGAAATGTGCCAAAACAATTCAAAGCAAACAGTAGTAACTGTATACCATCACACAAAGGCTATATATAACTAACCCTGCCCCCAAGCAGTAGAGCAGGAAGGCAGCTTTAAATATTGAGGCTAATTTAGGAGCCATTTTGCAAACTTGGCACAGGACAACTTCAGCAAGAACTGCACAGATGTGCAAGATTACTCCAAAAGCTTTATGGCTATAGATTAAACTGTAACTGCAGCCCTTGACCAATTGTCTGCAGGGCCTGTAAGATGTGTTCTTTGGTTCTAAATACACAGGCTTCTGCTGGTTGTACCAAATGATTAACTCAAACTGCTGCATAAGCCTACAAATGTTTGCTTGCTCCATCCACTACTCAAGGACAGCAATCAAATATTTTGTGTGATCACACTAACACAAAACTGATAGCATAGGATAGAACCAAGCATAGTACAGGCAAATGACATGAGAGTTACAGAAAAGCTGCCAGCCTCAATAGTGAGCTGGAGCATCTTCCACGTAGAGTGTATTAGGATTCTGAATTTACCATTCTGTCACTTATGTCATGGATAAGCATCTACTAAAATCAGTATCAGGACAAAACTAATTTTTCATTGCCCCGTTGTATGCCTGGGAGTCCTGGAAAAAGGCTATTTCCTGCTACTCATTACAGTATTTTTTTTAGTATATGTATAATTATACGAAGAACAGGTAGAGAAAAAAATGTGAAGGTAAGAGCC
>VYZV01030669.1:69030-82642 GCA_013401275.1 Pandion haliaetus | reverse complement strand
TTGCTGGCTGGGGTTAAACCACGACAGCGATCATTAGATCACATCAGGAGTACTGCAGTTTTGGGCCCCCAGAACATGAAGGATGATGATTAAATGCAGCTAGTTCAGTGGAGGGATATCAAGGTGCCCCACAGGGAGAGGTTTTTAGCCTGGAGAAGTGAAGGCTTTGGGGGGAATCTAATAGCAGCCTTCCAGTACCTCTGAGGAGGTCATCAAGAAGACAGGGCTAGGCTCTTCACAGCAGTGCAGCAGGAAGATGTGGGACAAAAGATAACGAATGAAATGAGAGAGGATCCAACTGGATAGAAGAAAAAGCATTTTCACCATGAGGACAGTAAAGCAATGAAATAGGCTGTTGAGAGGTATTGTGCAGTCTGGAGTTCTTAGAGGTTTTCAAATGGGTATGGTTTTCAAGAACTGGATAATGCCCTGAGCAACCTGGTCTTATAGCTGACCCAGCTTCAAGCAGGAGGTTGGACTAGAGGCCATCTGAGATCCCTTCCAACCTGAACTAACCTGTGATCTTATGATTCTAGTAAGTCAGCATAAGGTTTCTTCATTTCCTCCTTATTTCTTCCTCCTCAGTACAGATCTCATCCTTTTCACCATGTACCAAACACCTTCTCCATTCGCTCTTCAGTTAAGGTTCTCTACATTTAAAGCACAAGAGATGACTGAAATCTTTTGCTGTTTTCTTTTGCCCTTTACAGAAACAAGAAAGCAAGAAGTAGAGCAAAAATGCCTCCCAAAGCAGACACTGCTTTCCTCTCTGAGAGCGTGAAAACTGGTTATATATATGCCATACAACAAGAAAAACAAAAATGGTTAAGTCTTAAACAATTATGAATCTGAAGTCTGGCTACTAACTCCAACTGGATGTGCCACTGTTTTTTTTCAAAGCTGACTGATAGTGCAAGCATGTGAGACAATTTCAATATTTAGAAAAAGTCTGGTCAGACTCTTGACATCCACTCACACTTATGCCTGTTAGATGATATGAAGAAAACACAATAATGCAGAGCAGGAAAACAGATTTTACTCACAATTCATACTAGCAAAGGGAATAATGAATTGTGTTCAGGCAGGGGGGAACTACTTGTGGATAAAAAGCTGGAGTGACTTAGAAGAGCTTGAAGTCCCTGGCACCACGGGTATGGTCCCCCCGCCTGTCTAAAAATATTTAGGTTACTAGAACATAAAACATGTCAGAAATTAAAAAAAAAAATCAAACACCCCCATGCTGTTCTTCTCTGTGTTTGTGTAATCGAAAAATAAAGGCTGCTTAAAAAAAAAAAAAATCTATTCTGAACAGCAGTTAAACATGTGCCCAGTTTTACATGTGGGCTTGTGTCCCACTGAAGCAGAGGTTGTGTTATCCCAGATGGCAACAGATAAATGGAATTATTTTCTGGAGTGGAGGCCTGACACTGTTTACCAGAAGGGAAGTTTAAGCAGGCTAACAGCAGCTCATCAAAATCTGTCCATATCTGTGTGGGTCTTTCTGGCATCCACCACCAGAGCTACCTGAAAGTCCTACAGGAGAAAAGAGAAGGCAGCAAAAAAGGCCAGTGAATCCAGTGGATCTAATCTTCCACTGGTGCCTCCTAAAACAAAGCATTTAAAATCATAATTCACTTTCTGTCCACCTTCCTTTCTATGGCTTCAGCTCTGTCTGCCAAGTACAAAATCCAAGGAAAAGAGTTTGGAATGAAGTTTTCTATGGCCTGAGGTTTGCATGTCAGTATATCTTTCTTCATCAGTCAGTCCTTCAGAGGAAATAATTGTCTAGAACTAATAAAAAAATGAAGAAAATCTGGTACCAATCCATATTTAGTATAATAGCTTTTGAATATGTTTTTTTCTCGGTTTCCCAGGTTTCATTGTTTCAGCTTTGTGTACGAGTATTAGATTTATGCTTGTAAAAATTTGAATCTAGATATAAAAATCATGGTAGTTTTGCATGTGCAAGATGAGGAGTTCTGGCAGCAAATGAATTTTTAAATACAGACCATTACAGATTTGCACAAGCCAGAAGAGCTTGTCGCTTTGTATAGTTTGTGGACAGATTAAAAGTTCCCATCCTAAACAGTCTCTGATATACAATTTTTATGGTTTTTAACCATTTTCCATGGAAAAAAATGCATGTGTTTACTGCACTTTGAATAGGTTTTTGTGAAACATCTTATCAGTAGGCATGATTGACTGAATTGGCTTGCTGCTGCTCAAAAAAATTGAGAATGCACTTGGCTGATTTTAACTCCTAACACCCCTCAAAAATTCCCTGGCTAATTACACTTTTGCAAATGTAGAAAACCCACGCAGAGTTCTAAAGACATTAAGTTGCAGTTTTATTGCACTGATGGCTTATTGATTAGGGAAATGTTTTACAAATACAAAACCAGCAAAAAAACCTCTGTATCTACATGTAGGAGAGAATCCTATGAGAAATATTTTATGTTCTTTTAATATAACTAGGAGGGAAGCAGCCAAGAAAATAGCAAGCTATATTAAGGAAAACATTACAAGAGATAGCACATGAAAATAATTTTTTGAAAAAATGTCTGGAGCAAACGCCACATATTGTTAATCTCCAAGTCACCTCCAGCTTATAGCTCAGACTTGTACAATCACCAGGAAAAAGCACTTTGATCAAGGAATCTACTTCTTATTTAAGGGATTCAACCAATGAAGTATTTACATGTGTTTAAACATGTCAGTTTTCAGTCTCAAATTTTATCTAAGGGCAGGATCACTATAGATGGAAATTGTGTGGGTCCAGGCCTCAGATACAACAAGTCAAGCACAAGTTGTTGGAAATAATCCCCACTGAAAGCAGGCACTGACATCAGTTAAGGATGTCACTTTGGTTTGCATGAGTGAGCAAGAGCCAGAGGGATTCTGCAAGCATCCTCATTAGGAGGGTGATTTATGAAACAACCCTATTAGCACAGGGTAAGCTGTGTCTTCTCAGCTTCAAGAAAGTTTGACTCAAGGAGACAGCTTAGCTGTACATGTTTTTACATTTTTATTATATTATTTATCTTTTCATTAAGTCAAAGAAATTTTCTATGCTTACAGAGACATCTTGACATTGCAATAAAATACAAAACACTAAAAGCCTCCCTTGATTTCACCCTGAGATGAAGTGGGGTAAACCACTAAATATTTCTCCAAAGGCTTTGGGAGCTGGACTTGCTGGGAGATACAGGAATATAGGATCTCACAGAAAAGTTCAGCACAGAGAAGCAACATCTCTTTCTTTAGCAACTTTGGCTGTGTAGTGGGTATCAAAGATGTGCGATTTAAAAAGGTGTTGTTAACGCAACCTTTTGGTTGCGTTAACAACAACATGCTTTGATTAGTAACATGTTAAATGTTTAAAATTATGAAGCCCTATTCCACTGCCTTTTGTTGTAGCTTACCTATAATCAGCACCTCTACTTACCGATGTTTAACTAATTGGTAGTCCTATTCAGAAATGTCAGCAAGAAATACGATTACTTGAAAAGAAGCACATTTATATAACATTAAATCAACAGCTAATTAATGTAGCAAATAACCACTGCATTTTCATTAGAATCATGTAATCATTCTAAGTGTATTGGTTATAGCAACAGTCAATTTTATTACACAGATATATCTCTGTTTTGATTATGTTGTTAAAACATAACTATACAGCTAGCTGTTTCATGTATTAGAATATTCAACAGCCTAATATCATGTTCTTCCACCTGTTTGGGTTATGATATTCATTTGGTTGGGCTTTAAGATGTACCCCTGTGTCGTGGTTTAACCCCGGCCAACAACTAAGCACCACGCAGCCATTCACCCACTCCCCCCCCACACCCAGTGGGATGGGGAGGAAATCGGGAAAAGAAGTAGAACTCGTGGGTTGAGATAAGAACGGTTTAATAGAACAGAAAAAAAAACTAATAATGATAACACTAATGAGATTACAACAATAATAATAAAAGGATTGGAATATACAAGATGCACAATGCAACTGCTCACCACCCGCCGACCGACCAACCCGGAAATCCCTCCTCCGCAACGCGCCCGCCGCAGTTCCTAAAACGTCATATGGTATGGAATACTCCGTTGGTCACTTTGGGTCAGCTGCCCTGACTGTGTTCCCTCCCAGCTTCTTGTGCCCCTGCAGCTTTCTTGCTGGCTGGGCATCAAAGGCTGAAAAGCCTTGACTTTAGACTAAACATTACTGAGCAATAACTGAAAACATCAGTGCGTTATCAACATTCCTCTCATACCTAGCTCAAAACTTAGCACTGTACCGACTGCTAGGAAGACAATTAACTCTATCCCAGCTGAAACCAGGACACCCTGGAACTATCATAAGCATTACCTGATAAAAGAAGAGAACAAGATATATTGATGGAAGACAGAGTAATGCAGTACCACAGCATGCTCATGCATAATACAGACAGCCATTTATTTCCCTCAAGTAATAATTAAAGGGTTCAAAAGGATGCTAAGCTTTGCTATTGTGCCTGTAGAGCCAATTTTAGCACATGTATTTGTAGCCAAGAGGGTCCTGCAAAAAAACCTCCACAGCAACCAAACAGGCCAAACCATTAAGAGTCCTAGAGATGACTACTTTATGATGTATAGGCAAGCTACTCCAAAAGAACAAGCTATGGACTTCCCTCCCTATGGCACTGACCAGCACTGAGACCCATTGTACTGCCTGGTAAACCTCTTTTACTTGTCCAGAACATCAGTGCTAGCTAAACTTACGTCAAAACATCTCCATTCCTCCAAGTTCCTGAGAACTGTGGGCATCTACTCATTACTCACTCCCTATCCAGAGGGATATACCATTGCCCTGCTATTCAGCAGTGGTATTACCCACAACACAGAAGGGCACACATGCTGCCAAGCAAGAAAGAATATGCAAATCATATTTTCAGCCTGTCCAAGCTCCCAAAGGAATGCAGCGATGGGAGGAAATGTTCCTACTGAGCACAAATGTACCTTTCACATCACAGTGGTGCTTCCATTTCTTTGGTACTGTCTGGAACTCTAGCCCTAGAAGCACCAATAAGGTGATCAGGAGTTAAATAGATTAGAAGAGGCCTTCATGAGACAAGGTCTTAGAAAACTGGAGTGAAATGTAGCTAAATCTGTCATTACAAATCAAACACTTGACCAGGACACATTTTCTCCTCAAAGTCTGTTTAGGAACTATTCCTGACTTTGCTCATCAGAAGCTTTTTGCAAGTAATTGCTGCATACTGTGTATGAACAAATTCGTCAATGGCAAAAATCCTCTTTACCAGTTTATAAACTCTTTGACTGTTCTTTACTCACAGTATTAAGTTCAGTCACCCAAGCCACCACAGTGGCTCGAAACTTCTAAAAAAGAAAAGAATCAGCTAGCTAAGCAAAAAATAATCAGGGTCTATGACCTTGTCTGTAGACATATTACGGTGTTTACAAGGGGTGACCACCATTTGTACAAAAAGAAGAACCCAGAACATTTCCCCTGTTGGCAAATGCCTAGCCATTAAATACTTGATGGAAATACAAGTAGGTAGGTTCATTTCTGGTGGAACGTTGGCAGGGGATCTCAAGATTTCTTTGATTCTTTTCAGAGACCCGAAGGGCCTAGAAGTCATGGTGAGGCGAGAGCCTCAGAATCTGGTATCCTAAGTTGAAATTCCCTTTTAAGATCCTGAAACAAGTTTTTTTTTTTTTTTTTTTTTTTAAGTGCCTAATTAAATTTCCTGCACATACAATTCCAAAACATTCTGCTTTTGGAGAATGCAGCTAGTCACCCAGCGTCAGATTTCTACTGCATGTGAAGAAAGAACCGAGGGCAAGAACAGAGAGGCAAAATAAAGGTAGAAACACTATAGAAGGGCCATCAACACCCTTTCTGTGCTGCTGCCTTTCCCTTTGGCCAACACAAATTTCCAGGCTATTAGGAAGTAATTCTCCTTAATATTGCCCCATAGTTTTCATGTTTCTGCTGGGAGGAAATTTTCTTCTGGGCAAACAGATACAGTCAATTCAACTCATGACAACCACTAAAAAGACAGCAAAAAGAATGAGACCATACAGGAAAAAGAGAAACAACAACAATATTAATTGCTTGCTGTGATTGTGATTAAATGACACATCACCACACACTGCATTGAGTAGACCCAGGATATTCAGCACAGACAGAGAGGTCAATATCTGTCCAAACTCATTTTCATTTGACATGAGACATGATAGTTCAGTGGGATTGAATTGTCAGGTACCTAACATTATTAAGGAGACCTTGTACCTTGACCTGCCAGGTAAGCTGTTCCAATGAAAGAAGCTCACTTCAAAATCCACTGCCAGGTACCTTGCCATTTACCAAGGACTCCAGAGATGCAAGTGCCAAGACTCTTTGAAACCGACTCATTTATTTAACTATGAGTGTTATCACTAAACACAAAAAGGTATTATTAAAATTCTAAAATACGCTCTCTAGCCCAAGAGTTCCTGAGCCAGAGGTCACTGCATGCTGGAAAAGTATAGAAGGAAAGTATCACAAACTGATTCCCTCATTCTTTCCTAGGTGTCTGCTATTGATACTGAGCTAATGCCTTATCCTAAAGTTAAAGTGTTGGTGTGGGACTCACATGATCAAATTTTGGTCAAACGGTGCAACTTTCATTTCCTATGCAACTTTGAACAAACCACATGCTCTCTCTGCTTTCCCCCAAACATACCTAGAAACTACTCAACTGTCAGCATCATAATCTCTACCTGATGAGACCATATCTCATTAATGTTTACAGTAGCAAAGCTCCCACCACCAAATCCAAGCATTACAGATCTGTAGCTGCAATACAAATCATTGCCACCTTCTCTATTTTTAAGCAGCCACATTTTAAGCCACAAGGAAATACAAAATTATAGTGCAAAGCGGGCCCACTCTGCAAAGTTTGGTCTCAGTTGTATGTCCCTAATTGGGACTATTCAGACAAACTTTTTTTATCTATTCTATATGTATTATTTACCAAAGCGTAGGTCTCGCCTTAATGCTCAGTTTTGGTGGATACATTTCCAATACATATCTTAAAATGGTATCTCAACACCTATAAAACTTACTATATTTTATACTGCTACAAGATTAGCATTACTATAAATAAACTATTTTTCTCCTACCAAGGTGCTCCCAGCAATAAGGAAACACATTGAAACCTGAAAAAAAATACATTGGGACTGATATGGTTTAACATCTTCATCAACAATCTGGAGAACGGGATGGAATGCACCCTCAGCACAGCTCATGAATGATATCATAGTAGGGAGACTGGCTAATATGTCAGAGGGCAGAACCGCATTCAAAAGGACTTTGACAGTCTGAGGAAACAGGCTGACAAACCTCACAAAGTTTGGAGATAAGTAAGTTCTGCTCCTGAGATGGAACGACACAGTGCATCAGCACAGACTGAGGACCAACTGACTAGGCAGTAGCTCTGCAGAAAAGGACCTGGTCCTGATAGAAAAGTTGAGTATAAGCAACCAGTGCGCTCATGTGGCAATGAATGCCAACCAGATACTGGGCAGTACAAATAATAGCATGGATAGCAGATCCAGCGATTATTCCTATTGCCCAGCACTCAAAAGGTGTCTAGAAGACTGTGTCCAGTTTTGCATCTTCAGTGTAAGAGAGATCTCTGCAAACTGGAGCGAGCTCAGCAGTGGCCCACTAAAATGGCCAGGAGCTTGATGCACATGCCCTGTGAAGAGAGACTGAAGAATGGCGTTTGCTCAGCCTGGAGGAGAGGAGGCTTCAGGGGACCTGATTACTGTCCTCAGTTGTAAAAGAGAGGGGAGTTACAGGTAAGATAGAGCCAGACACTTCTCAGACGTACACAGTCAAAGGATAAGAGGCAACAATCACAGCTGCAGCAAGGAAAATTGTGATCAAACATAAAGAAGAAAGTCTTCCCCATGAGCACAGTCAATCACCGGAACAGGCTTCCCAGACAGGCTGTGTAATCTCCATCCTTGGAGATAAAACTCTAGTGGACATGGCCCTGAGCAACCTGACCTAGCTTTTGAAGCTAGCCATGTTTTGAGACCCGATGGACTCCAGAGGTCCCTTCCAACCTGAATTATTGTACGACTCTATTTTAAAAGTGAAACTATGCAAAATTATTATGATATGCTGTAAGGAGGCAGAACATTTCTGCTGCTTTGTAGAAGAGCAATTGAAACTCAACTCACCTCTGGGAGGCAGAGGAGAGGGGGCAGAAGGGTGTATCTTATATTGGGATTCCCACGACATTTTAAAAAAGATGGAAGGAGAAAAAAAGAAGCGTTTGAGAGGAAAAAAGTTACAAAACCATTGGGGCTACAACAACAGAATTTCTGCCAACCACCAACGTCTGACTGGAAGACAACCAAGAGGACTCAAGAGCCAAATGAATGGGGGAGGCTCACAAAAAAACAGTTCCTTCTATGCTAAGGGCTTTAAAAGTCAACAAGGTCAGTTTAAAATTGATCCATTGACATTTTATAGGCAGAGAGTGAAAAGACCGCTGGGTGGATGTAAAGTAATCACAGCTGTTCAGTCCCGTGAGCAGCGTGAGGCTGCATTCTGCAATAGCTGGAAGCAGCAGGTAGCCTCTTGCTAGAAGCCCTACGAAGAGAAAATTGCTACTGTTGATCCTCATGCTGCTGTTGAATTTGATGGGAATTTTTACTGCATAAATGACTGCAGGATCATAGCTTACATTAAAACAGCATAAACATAAAGAAACATGTTTTAACTTCAGAACTATATGGCTCCCAGTGGTTTCTAACCAAGAGAAGCTCTGTGTCAAAGGGCAAATTTGGCTCCCAGCTTACTGTTGCATTACTGAGTTGCTGTCATAAAAAGGAGGAAACAAAAAAAGGAAAAAGACATATGCATTCATGGATATATATCTGACTCAGTGAT
This sequence comes from Pandion haliaetus, assembly GCA_013401275.1. Taxonomy (NCBI): domain Eukaryota; kingdom Metazoa; phylum Chordata; class Aves; order Accipitriformes; family Pandionidae; genus Pandion; species Pandion haliaetus. The sequence goes on along the minus strand of VYZV01030669.1, from coordinate 73,701 downwards.
GACCTTTCATTCTGATAAATTGCTGATTTTCCAAATATTGGAAACAATGTATTTATCATATGGAAACTGACTGATGCATCGGCAACATCCTCTTCAAAAAACTCTGTGCCAGCCAAATGTCAAAGTCTGTTATTTCATGTTAAATGGATTTATCCAATTCTCTTGCAAGTCAGTGCACAGCCTGACCTTAGGTAGGAACTCCAATAAGGAAGCCTGTGCATGGGAGCCTGAGAACAAGCACGTATTAGTCAAATACCAAAGTACGTTAAATTCGTAACTAGCCTGTAGAACACAAACATGTAGATAAACTTTACAAATATTCTACCAATATCCTACTTTAGTGAGCATTCTAAGGAGTAAAGCACTCTGCTTCTTTTCTTGTTCGCAGTAATGGAAAGGAGAAAACTATCAATGCTGGCCCATGTGTGCTGCTTAGTGAGCATTCTAAAGCGCTCTGCTTCTTCTTTTCTTGTCTGCAGCAACGGAAAGGAGAAAACTATCAACGCTGGCCCATGCAACACTCACTTTGAAGGCAGTTCAATTAAATGCATTGTACTAGGCTGAGCTGGAGCTTCCCTTGATATATCGAGTCATCTGACTAATGGGAGCATTTCCTCTCTTCCTACAAGGAAATTTGAAATTAACTACCTGTTTTCTTACTTCCTGTTTCAGTATCAAAGAAGGTGACAGTTCTTGTCACACTTCTTTAGACATATTGTTCTGACATTCGGAGTAGAAGGGGGAAAAAAAAGAGAAATTTTGCTGTTCATCAGGTTTGTTTGCCCCTCCAGTGTCTGTTCCATCCCTATCCTTGAGGGAAAATATCTGCTACCTGACCAAGAGTCCTCCTTCCTTCTTTATATCCTGTTTCCCTCTGGAATATCCTTCGTTTTGCTGCACTGGCATTTTAGATGCCCTTTATTCTCTCTTTCCTGTCAGCATGTTTACGTTTTACCCTACACAGGCTTCTTTTTCACTTTAAGTCTAAAGAAATATGAAATAAAGAGCAGTGAAATGTCTTCTTAGAGACAACAGCTACAACTTTTTCCTAGTCAGCTGAAGGATTTCTAGCTGCCATCTAGAGATTTCATGCAAAGCGTGCATGTACATACACTGTATGCAAGTTGTATGTATCTTGTTTGCAAGAAAATCTCAATCAAACCCTTTACCTAAGCACATATTTACAGACACTTTGCTCTATTTTTGACCCAAGCTTAAAACCTCTTCTATCAATAATCAAGAAAATCGAAATAAGGGACCAAACCGTAACACTGTTTTCTTCAAATTCAAAATATAAGGAAGATATATATGTGAACAGGAACCTTTGATAACCAAGAACTTGGGACAGAAGATCAAAAAGAAAACCAAACTCTAACAATGATTTTCACTCTTATGATGGATTTTAATTCTAAGCTACAGCTGTATAAAGTCCTTCAAAGTTATTAAAAGTTGTTCTTCCCAATCAAAAATATTAATAAATTGTCTTAACTATATTTTGCCACCAGCATTGATAGCTATCCTAGCCAAATCTAGAGGCTCAAGTCATTTTGCTTCAAAGCTGTAAGGTTCTTATATGTGTAATCAATTTGACTTGCTTGTAGATAATTAAATACTAGCAAGTGACGAAAACTAGACAAGATGTATTGATTTCAATTGGATAAAAACTCAGACACGTTCTCTGTGATTGTTCAATATGTAAAAACCTCTCAAAACACCACCAATGTTTTGCAGCTTGAAAATTCTGGTAAATGTTAAGATGAGGTCAAGGAAGATACGTGTGTAAATCCTTTCCTCTTTGGAAAAAGACTGTACTCCTATAAGTAGTTCCAAGGCAACATCTAACTATTAGATCAGTAAGAATGGTGGCACTGACTTCTGTCCAAGTGCGAGATTCAAAAATCACTGAAGGTCCTGGCACTGACAAAAGGCGGCTTTTATTAATCCCCAAGTTAATAAAAGCTCTAAATCCCTATTTGGATCATCGTGAAAAGCAAGCAAACTGTCTTGACATTCACTGCAGGTGTGAAAAACAATTGCTTCTAACTGAAAATACCACCTGTAACTCTGAACTCTTATTTCCAGCCCAGTAAAATAATCAAGAACTTTTCAACTTCTGATACTCCTGTCACCAGCAATTATACTTCAGTGTTCTATGAAGANCACTGCTGTAAATAAATAACTGTACATACAAATAAAATGTAATCTCATGACCAAGCAAGTCTTAAAGTTAGCTCTTAAAATTTCAAAGGTATTTTATCTTCTCTTTGTTACTTAGGCAAAGAAGTACATGTATACTGGTTGTGACTGAACATGAACTTCAAAATCACTATTCCCAAATACAGCAGAACCAAAAATTCTTTTGAGGAAATGGAAGTCCTGTGTCATTCCAAGCAGACAAGTCCACACAGTGTTTGAAAGTTGTTTTTAATTCCAGTTGAAATAACAGGAATCCTTCTCAGGTGTCAAAACACACTGACTATTTACAGCACCTGATGCGACCAGAAAAAATGTGAGTTCCACAACGTGTAATTTGGACACGACATAAGGTGCAAACTATAAAACCTACCTCATGTAAATAGACCTGATTAGAAAACAGAACTATTTTAATGAATATGGTTTTCTTCATTTGCAAAGATGACAACTTTTGAGTTCTTACCTTTCTGCCCAAAGCCACAAAAATTCAAATTAGACTGAAATTCAAATATTACTTATTCCCTTTTCCCAGCGAATGTCTTCCATGTTGACTGATTCTGTTACGCTACCCTGAGAGAGACTTCCAGCAGTCTGTTAGAAATAAAACAAGAGAAAATCTTACTATTCATAGCTGGTTAAGAGGGAAAATATTTCCTAAGAATGCACTATGATCTGTCAACTTCCATGCAAAGGGAAGAGCTACAGTGTTCTTGGGGTCTTAAATAATGGTTTCAGGGTGTCATTTGAAGATTGTATTTTTCTACTTATTTACTACTTATCTATTAAAAAGCAAGTCAGCTCAAGCCTCAAGTCTCACAGAGGTACATTGTATTAGAGAAGAGAAAGTTCTGATGATCTCCAAGGCATTAAGAAAAATGACTTGTCAGTTGCCACAGAATGCCACAGGACTTTCAGTGGTCACCATTTTTTTTTTTCTCCTGTCAACAGCCATTTGCAGATAGCCTTACTAAATCCAGAAGCTTTCCCCAACTTTCAGAATACATTAATCCTTCAGCAACAGATACAGAGCATCTTTACTGGTGAAAAAGATTCTTTGTTGATGGTCATACGAAAACAACAGTAATTCATTTCAGAGGACTGACTTTCAGCATTGTGGTATATTTCTATATACACTCCTTATTGTAATTCAAAGAAAGAACTTAGAAAAAAGAATTATTATAAAATATGGCTTCTTTTGCCAAGGGGGAAAAAACCATACATGGCTTAAGTAGGTGATCTGAGACCTTGACCTCTTCAGTAAACTTACAGACAAGCTTTGCACATTGCACTGTTTCATCTGGCACACATTTGTACTGGTGTGGGTTAAGGCACCCTAGCTTAAACTGAGTATTACCTTGCTCCATATGCAATTTTATCGATTTCAGTGGAAACTATTAGTGGAAGCAAACAGTACAAAATACATGTCAGGGTCTCTAAGGTGCCTCCTCATCTTAGAAAACATTTTTTTATAAATGTGTGTGCTCTATGGGAGTACCTTCACTACTGTTTATAAAAGTTTTCGTGTATTCCAGTCCACACCACAGGTCTTTTGCACCTCAGATACCGTCTCATATCCTGTAAACTCAACTTTCTTTGCCACTATTTAACTCCCTACATTGAAAATAAATGAACAAAAATTAGGCCATACTTTTTTACATTCATCCTTTCTTTCTGGCATGTGCACGTGCCAGTTTTCCTCAACTGGCTGAACAATCTCTTTTGATTAAAATCCCCCCTGTTTATATATGCTAGCAGCAGAAGTNTTGAGTCACTTATTCCAAATTACAGATCTTTATTCTGTAGAAGAAAAATATGCTCTTCATCTCTGGGTGCAGAGGCTTTAAAACATAAATAAAAACATGAAAACACTGCGCAGTGCTAAGTCAAATGCCTATCAGAAGTCTACTGTGTCAAAAGCTCTTTCTACCAATTAAACTCAGAAAATGGTCTCAAGCAAATAAGACCTGTATTCTGTGAAATCATGTTGATTTGCATTAATAAAGTTGCTATCCTTTAATACTTTACTGAGTGACTCTTTCATATATATTTCAGTACAGATGTCAAGCTAACTGGTATAAAGGTCCTTGAGCTTCACTGGAGAATGAATATTTTTGAACTGTACGAAGCCTGGGCATTGTAAATGACACACTTGGAGTCCCCCAACAAGCCACATAAATGTCAGAATGGTCCTGTACATATTTTACTCTTCAATAAGTTATTAGGTTCACTTTTTCTTTTTGTCTATCCAAGCCATCTGTGTGTTGGAGAAATTAGTTCCAAATGTGTGTAATTTAAAATCCATCATTTTTCACAATGTGTGCAATCAGACTTGAATTATTTAGAAATTATCAATGCAAGCTGCCTCACTTAACCCTTTGAAGGGAAAGAACATGGAAGGATAAAAAAATATATCCAGGCAGTGGACTAAGTAACTGAAATCAAGGTAGAAGAGGTCACAGTGACAAAATCCTGACCCCA
>VYZV01030669.1:43852-66708 GCA_013401275.1 Pandion haliaetus | reverse complement strand
TTGAGTTTAACTCTGAGTGTGAACAGCAAAGTATACACAAGGGAAGCTTGTATATACAAGCACAAACATGCCTAATGCTAATTAGGCAGAATGCTAGACGAGGGTGTAATTCGTTGCAACATTTCCTACTCTACATTTCACCACTGCAGCTGGGGCTCCTTCACACTCACTTGCCTAAATATTTTCCTTTAATAAGTTTTCTTAGGTGAGACATATATTCCCTCTATAAATTTCCTTCCCAGACTTTTCAGAAAATAAAATTTACTCTCTCCTTTTTAAACAGACCCAAGCACAGGGAGAAAAATGATTCATTACATATATCAATTTCCTTGCTGCTGATAAGACAACTGTCCTGTGCAAATGAAAGATTCAGCTTAAGTTTTCCCTGTTCTATTAACACTAGCCGAGCTGTAGCCTTAAGAACTGTGTTGGGAGCCCCAGTACAGGTGAGATTATCTTTCCTCTTTCTCATACCTGCTTGCTTGAGTTGCAGTGACAAAGGCATTTGTGAAAATAAGAAGTGAGCAGGCAGACCTCTTGGTTTAATTTTTAACACTAAAGTCCAACTTACACTGTTGAGAGCTGGGGCAAAAGTTTTACCATTTCGTGGCTTGTACAGCTATGGGTAACTGCAAAACAGCCCTTAGCCTCATCTTACACCACCATTAAAAAGCTGTCTAGCACATTTTCTCAAGTTAAGAACGTTTTAATGTATCCTAAACTCTCTCCATGACACTAACATGTGGCAAAGCTTCACAGCTATACTGAACTGTGTATAAAAATAACTATGTATCTGATTGTCTTACAAGTTTTAAATAATATAAACTCGATAAATAGTTTTATGTCTCCAATGATTTTGAGTAATTTGTAAATTCAAAAGAAGCTAAAGAACAGGCTGTGAAAAGCACAGATATGCTGCTATCACCACTTGTTCTTCCCTAAAGGGGCTACAGCACAGACAAAAACAACGCACAGGCTTCTGCAAATAAGAGCTCTTCTCATTTTCACTTATTCAGCAGAGAGATGGATGGTTAATGCCTTATATTCCTACCTAGCAACTTAAAACATCAGCTCTGCACTGAGAATTATATTGTCTCTTACTAATCTGTTATTTCACAGCCTCTGCAAAAGTAAGCTTTAAGTAGGCTTGTGAAGTGGAACAAAATTCTTCTTTTACACCTTTGCCATGGCCTGCTTTTTTGTGAGGAAAATCTATTCCTTTTTGAAGGTTGGACCCCAAATTAAATAATGTGCCAATCTTTTAATTTGTCCTCACTACATATTGTCTCCAGTCACACGTACCGTAGCTGTTGATATTGACCATACCATAATTGTTTATATTGATCATGGGAAACTTACTGCCCCACAGTTGGAAGAAAAAAGAAATACAATGACAAAGAACAGCACTATTTTATCCCTCTTCTTCCTCATGAAAAAACACTGACCATATACCTACCAAGTTCTTAAACTTTTCACTGACCGCAATGCATCGGCTAACTTTGATGCCCAAGAGCGGTAACAGTGCTGGGCTGACTGCTTCCCACAACCACAGGTAGGATTCACACTGAAGACTCTGACGTTTTCCTGCTTTTCTCAGATACAGACTGTTTCACATAGGTCACTGCTCCACTCAGGTTACTGCAATATGACTATTTCTGCCACTTTTAGAATTACAACAGTAATAACAGCTGTCAATATCAATCTTGGTTCAATCATTTGTCTCTGCCATTGAAAAAAACCCCAAATTTCCTTTCTTATCATCTTCTTTCTCCCCACCATCCTGCTTTTGCACTGAAGCTCTGCATAATTAAAAACTTACCACATTCTGGACCAGGCATTTAATAAAAATGTATATTTTCTTCAAGAAATACAATTACACCATCAGAAATACATACAGTAAATAATCTTTTTTAGATTCTGTACTGGATTCACTTCACCTAAGTTTAACATCTAAACCTACACTAGTAACCCCTAAAAAGTGATTTATTCTACCTACCTTAGATACCAATCTCACCTTCAGATAGTTAAAATTAGCTAACTAAACTGACCGGTTTGTACATGAATACTGCCAAAATGACATGATCAGTTTAAATAACAGTTTTCTTAGCAGTTTATGTCCAATTATATCAGATTGTCACACAAAAAGAAAATAATACCGCAACATCAGCATTTGACAAAAATTAATTCCATTTCTACAGGCCCCCTAGCATTTAATTGTATCAAATGAATTTGATTTTTTAATGTTCTGACGGGAAAAAAAGCAAAAGCTTTTATATTCATTCCTTTCACGTCTAGCACATACATGTATACTGGGAACTCACAAAGGTACCCACAGAAATGAGCAAATAATGGGAAGGTTTGCTACTAGCTCTGTGTGCAGCAGAATTAGGGAAGTTCACAGAAGGTTTATTTCCATCTAGCCACAGCACTCTGCAATGTAAAGTTCTATCTGGAGAGACAGTGAGGAATGCTTTGACTTTCATGACTGAAAAATTACTATCTTCTGGTTCACATTTAGGTAACAAAAAATGGTCTAAAAGTCAAATAATTTCAAATCATCCAAACAGTGTTTCTTTTCAGTTTTTAAATCTCTCTAATTTCTAAATCTAATTTAGGGGGAGAAGTGAAATCTGGGCCAGGATGTTTGGTTACCCCAAATCCCAGAAGAACGGGCTTTTACTTGCCTAGCAATTCTTTCTCCCTCAGGTGAACAAGGTCTGAAGACATGAGTCTTCATTGTAGCATTTTATATTTTTAAGTGATATGAATACAGTGTGATTTAAGCATTGCAGTTACTTAGCACAACTATTTGGTAATAAAATCACCTGAAATTACTATTGATTAGAAGCATCAAATACGTAACAACACTGTATGAGTTCCCTGGCAACTTCTATGCATATCTACATACAGACACATACCTACACACAGACATAAGCATGTATAAAGCAGGGGTATCTAAACAGCAGAGAAAGACACAACCCAGATGTCTTTAGAAAGGCAGTGCCAAACCCACCGGATTTCTGCTGCTGTTGCCACCCAAGTGATGGTGTGAACAGGTACAATCAGCAACTCCGAGAACATACTGATAGGCTACAGGACTGGGATGGGAAGGATGGTACATGCCCAGGAACTACAAAGAAGAGGGGATGTGGAAGACCCTGCCTCTCCCTTGCTCACTGGAGGGCTTCTCCAGTGATAACAACTAGATACCAAAAATTCAACAAAGGTGGGGAGAGGGAAGTAATGCAGGTATTACTGCATATCGACTGTGGTTTTTATTAAAGACAATTACTTTTGTGCATATACACACTCTGTACAACAAAAAAACACTGTCTGGAGATTCAGCTACCGAGTCAGACTCATAGATCTGCGGATCTACTTCATACATTAATTTCTTGAGTGATCTTGAGCAAGTCGTTCTACTTTCAAGTACCGCAACTGCCTGCTTGCAAACTAAGGGAAAAAACAGGATCTCCCCTCTTCTGCCACTGTCTACCTTAAAATATTGAGTGTTAAGGGAATGCTAAGCTATTTGAATCAAGGACTGTCCATCCTCTACCATATGCGAATTTAAGCAAGGCAGATATTTTGGCAATAGTGATTTTAAAACAGTTTCTGTCACTGAAACACAAACCCTAATAATGCCAAAACTGTATGAGATTCAGTAATGAATTAGCAACAGCTTTTGCAAAATCTACAGGATTCCTCCAAACCCTATCTTTGAATTCTGTAAGCAGAAGAAAGAAGCATATCCTTGCTTTTGATGGAACGCTCTGTTACTCTGCAAAATCCTCTCTGAACACTGGGGATTCTCCAACCCCTATCTCCACAACTCTCTGTGGCTCCCAGAAAACCTTCTAAAGGAACAGACTTCAGCATGCATCAGATGGTAGCAAGTTTCCAGGTATTATTAAACAGACACTCCAACACTGCTCCACAAGGCTAAGTACTCCCTGTCTTCTTCCTTGCTCAAATCAACTCAAATATTGTACAGGAACAAGGAAGTGAAAGTATTTTCAGATAATGCATATAGTTGCGCATTCATTTGACACGTCATGTTGCTTTCTTTCTTGGTTATGGTAGTAACAAGCCATTTTAATTTCAATAGGATTATTAATTGTTATAATTTATAACATCTTTTATGCTTCAGCTCTCCTGCAAAAAGAAACCCCTTCTTGGTTCATTTTGCTTATGAAAGATAAGGAGACCAGAGGAAGAGGATATTAGTATATATTTGGTACTGGCAACACATCCCCACGCAGTCTGGGAGACAATCCATTCCATAACATCTGCACAGATTTCATTACAAAAGTTAAATGAAATAGTCGACCCTGCCTCTTACAGTATGTCCAAATTACAGTGGATACATAAGCAAGGAAATACTGTCTGAGAACTGAACACATAAGTCATCAAAAGAAATTAGAGGCCACTTACAGCAGTACAGTCTGTCTAGTTCTGTGCATATAAAGTAGACTATAAAAACTGAAGTGAACTTTTCTCATCAAGAATGTGGCTCCTTCGTAATTTACATACACAGACTTGCAGCTATTATCAAATAATGTAAGTAGTCCAATTGCTCTCATCTGTGCTCAAAGCAGCATGGCATTTATATTGGGCGATCAATCTGAGATGCTTACATATAGATAATTAAATTCAAAACTAGTGACAAAAGGAAGACAAGTTTGGATCAATTCTCACTGGATAAAAACCCAGACTCCATATCAATTTATGTATGCTCTATTATAAACACCCTTATATATTATGTACATTTGGGGGCTAAAATATTTTACCAGAACAACAGTGCACATCTTCCTGTGCTTGGCAGCAAACCAATTCCAGTGGCTTAGGTAGAAACAGACTAACTCTTACATTGCAACAGCTGCAAAGGGGTACGGCTTCCAGGTAGTATTATGAGTCTTTGCAGTTACCAAATTAATTGTTCCAGGTTTTCTACAAAACCAAATGCTGAACAGGAAAGGGTTTAGGGAGAACAGGATTTCTTGAATCCACAAATGTCTGTGATTTTGTTTTCTGTGTTCCACACAGGATAAACCCAAACATGTTAGGAGAGGTAAAAGGAAATCCCAGAATAGCTAAAACCCCATTACAAAATGAACCACAGTGTTTATTATGCAAGAGTCTGAGCTTTAACTCCCTTGTCTGCAAGACTGAGACCAGGAAGCTCATGTAAATTCCAGTATCATACAAGCTAGGTGAGAGAGAGAAAATGTGCATCTTTCTTTTTCCTCCACTTTGTACTTGTTTCCCATATAACTAACATTAATTGGATAAAAGCAGTATTTTAGGGACCAAGTCTCTCGACCAGTGGTTAGTGGCATCCTGGGGAAAAAAAGAAATTTCAAACCCTTGGCCCAAATCAGGCAGAAAAGACTGCTTCAGAAAACATTTTTGGGGACCTCTACTAGACATGCACACATAGGATCTACTTTATCTATTTCATGCATGCTTTTCCCTCTGATTATCCAACCTCAACTCTGTTGCTGCTGCAACTTCTCTGTCCTGTTGTTACAAGCAAATTGTCACAATAAAAATTCACAGAAGGTCAGAAAGCCAAACCCCAGAGATAACTTTAGCTTATTGGGGGATGGGGAGTAACTTCATGCCATAACACAACCTCTGGTAGTATCGTTACCTCAAGCTCCTATGAGGATGCTGTCACATTTCAAATCAGTGTGAATCAGAGACCTCAGGTACAGGGAAAAACAGATGCTGGGTTTCTCAGGTGCAGTTGAAATAGACCCAAATACCTATCTCCAGTGGGGAAAAAAGTGGGCAGGCTGCTGCTATGAAGCATGCCACCTGTCAGGAGCCAAGCCACACACGAGCACCAGCCAAGCAAAATGCCTATTTGAGCCTGTGGTGGTGCACTTCTTTCCCCCTCTCCAGGCTGATTTACGAACTCGGGAAGGCTCGGTAGGCCTTAGCGTAAGTGTAATGAGTCGGGCACTTAAGCAACCCTTGACTGTGCTAGAAACTTTTACACGGCTAAGACAGGGAGACAGGCTGTGCATCTCAGGGACTCCTGCTGCTCAGTGGGGGACGGGAGTAGAGAGAGCCTGTTCTCGTAACACCCTGCAGCCAGTTCTTTCTCATAACAACCTTGAGACATTACAGTCCTCCCCTGACAATCTTCAAGCATCCCGCATCTATGTATGAAGTTATTCTCAGACAGACTCAGAATAGAATAGAAAAGCCAACATGACCTGGGATGATTCTCTTCAATCTTTGAGGCTCAACCCTTCACCTGTTCAGAAAGATGCCAAAGCACTCAAAGTGAACCTTTCAACTGACTCGAGGGGAATTTTTAAGACATACCTCTTTTTCTCTCTTTCACTTTCTTCTATTCTCCTTTACTCTCTTATATATATATCTCTCTCTCTTAGTGTCTTTATGCACATGAGTGTACTAACCTGAATAATCTATAGTATGTTATAGCAAGTATATTACAAGTTATTACTTTCAAATATATACTTCAATTTTGGCTGTGATTTTTATTCAACTGTGAATGAATTTTAGGCTGCTATTATACTCATAATCCCTTTAGCTATAAACTGTTGACCAAGTCTGGGACTAGGAGTCGATCCAGCCACACCTAGACTCCGACAGGGGTTTAGAAAGCAAGGGGGTCTTCTCTGAACCTCGTGACTCAATGGGAGGGTCTCCCTTACTCTTTCCCACATTCCCGATCTTTGCACAAATCACAAGAAATTAATTCTTTCTAACATTTCCTCTTACACTAGTCCGTTTTTGGTCCCTATATACATAAGTTTAGTTTGATTCTAATTTATTTTTTCTGTGTGTATTTTATCCATGTACTAAGTAATAGAATGAACCTTGCCATCGAATTCTGTGAAGTCGCACTTCTACATAAATTTTTATTAAATCATTTTTCTATTGCTAATACAATTGGAGGTGATTCTTTAAATGATCTGAACCCCTCTCTCTCTCTTTAAATCCCCCCCCACAACAGAGCCTAATAACAAGCCGACAGTACTCTTCACTAGTACTATCAATCCAGAAGCTTTCAAAAGTGAAAAGGGAGATACTGCAAGTCTCCCAGTATTTACAGCTACCATGTCAGGTTTCCTCTTAGGAGCAGAAGTCACAGCTGTGGGCTTTAATACCCACAATGTCAGAATTTTAACTTCACAGTCGGTGCAAGCAATGTTCTTCTTGTAGACAAAAGAGTGCCAAGTCTTTGCACAGACATGAAACACAGGCCCAGGCACAGGACTGGAGTCCCACAGAGGCAGAAATGCAGGAATCTTACATTCTGTTCTGTGGTTTAGGTTTGTTTTGTTATTATTTGGTTAGCAGTTTAGTCAATGCAGACTATTTTTTAAAAGTCTGCTGCCATTACACATTTCTGATGTCCATCCTTTTCAAATCTTTTTAAGGCAGGCACCTGGCTAGAAGCTAGGGGCTGTTGCTTTTCTAGCAGCTCTTCAGAAGCAGCAGGGCTGATTTGAAGATCTATTATATATAGACAATATCAGGACATAAGCAATCTCATATAGTTGTTTTTAACTGGGAAATATGTCTCAAAGTAATGCAGCTGACAGTGAAATCACTGAAAAGGGGCCGAGGAGTTAAAACATTCAGGTAAAACCAATGCAGCCTATGAAGTGAGAAAATAACACTTTAGATAGAAAACAAGGAGGAAAAAAATTAAGACCACAGAAAACAGTGATGAATGGCAGTATGTCTTTTATCCTTAAAGTATAACTCTTCCCTGGACAATAATAATATGAGATCAGTCTTAGCCTCTGTAATGAAGCTAGAGGAGAGAAAAGAATGTTAGAAGTCCTAAAATCTGGAACTCAGCAGCAAAAAGCTGTGAAATGGCTGAGAAACTTCTCAACCAGAATTTCTCTAAAACTTGCATTTAAAAGGTGGGTTAGGGGAGTGGAGAAAAATATAACCAATAAAAATAAAATCATGGTGTGATGGTCTGACAAATTATAGCCAATGTCTCAAATATTCATTAAAGAACTTTGGTGGAGAAGACGGCTGTTGTAAAAATGCTGGAGTTGTGTGAACAGGACAATGTGGCTGGAGGAGAAGGCCCCACGGAGGGTGGGACCATGCTTCTCCAAAGCCGCAATTCCTTATCTTAAGTGACCATGAGAAGGAGCACAGTGTATGTGCCTGGAGGAGGCGGCCCCATGGAGGATGGGACTGTGCTTCTACCTTAAGCGGTCATGTCATCAGGGAAAGAGAAGCAACTCCCCAATGAACCCCCCCAAGCTCACTGACTGTTTCCAGAGAACCCCAGGAATGTGAACTGCGCATGTTAAGACCACCGACTAACACACTGTACAAGAAGGGAGAATGAGTGCTCGGTGCGCGCCCTCCAGAACTGGATCTCTACGCTGGCTGGACCAACGCTGGACCCAGGACTGGTGAAACCCTTTTCTTCTCTCTTTCTTCTTTCTCTCTCTCTCTCTCTTTTTCCTCTCTCTTTTCCACAGTCCCTACACCTCATCCTTTGAAACATAAAGCATTGACCAAGTCTGAGACTAGGAGTGGATCTAGCTGTCCCTGGGCTCCTCTTTGAGGAGTCCAGAAAGCAAGGGGGTCTGCTCTGAACCTCGTGACTCAACGGGAGGGATCCCCTTCTGACACAGTTTCATGTTCCTTTTTCCACTTCTTCTTCTACACCTCCCTTCTCTTTTCAAACAGTGGCTTAATGACATGATGCAAGGTTCATACTGATAAATTCACTTGTACTTGGGCAGGGTTAGCTTGGTTGGATAAATGTTGATTGTTGTTTGAACTCCCCTGGTGTCGTTTCACCTTAATTCTGACAAAGAAAATCCACAAACCTGAGTTGCTCCAACTTTGGGACGCAACACATGGCAGCCCCATAACAGCATAAGAGCCCTCTGCGGTTTCAAGATTATTTTAGGGCCTCTCATCTCAGTCTGCTCCACAGAAATAGACAAATTGCATATGTAAAGACCAAAGAGTTTTCTTTCTCAGTAGCCTACCACCCACAGATTTGAATTTGGGTTTTTTTTTTTTCCCTTCACATTACCAGCCTTCTAGACACATCACAGGCACTATGCAAGTATAAAAGAACACAAAAATAGGGTTCTGTATTCAATGCTGTCCTGCCTGGCAAAGCTCTTTCCTGTAGCCATATCATCCGCCCACAGTAGCAGAAGGAAAACGTAATAATCCCTTTGCATTGTTATTAAATCAGCAGATAAACCTGTGAGCAAATATCTAGAGGAGAGTGGCTAAGGAAAAGGGAAGAAACATCTATTCAAGAAATATAGAAAACATATGATTAAATTTACTAGAACCCTATTTCCAGTTCATTAATCATTTTGGCCTGGTACAAACTGCTGCTGGGACCTAGAACAGAGTACACAGACCCACTATTTAAGTTTGCATCTGACTAGTAGTTGTCCACTCCTGGCTTGCATCCCTTTCTCTGTCTTTAGTTTTATTTCAGATAACTCAGCTATGTGCTTAGGTGGTCATTTTTATCAGCAGCCTTAGTTTACTGTACCCACTGCAGGTAGCTTATGTAATTTATGGTTTTAATTTTTCTGCAAAGCACCTAGTACAATGGTGAGAGGCTCCATTTAAAATTACCTACATAAATAAGCAAATATAATACCATTAGCATATAACAGATTGTGCTTATCAAACTATAAACACTGTAGGTTCAGAAAGTTCAGTGGCAGCATGACTACCAATGCACCAGAGGAACGTGTATTCATTTTCTAATAGGTCTAACAGACCCTAAAATGTTGCATAACACAGTACTAATCTTCTCACAATTTGGTAGGAAGAATTTAAGATTCTCATTTTCTTCTTTACATTGTATCAGTAGCTTTTCCTGGGCAACATGCTTGCTTGTGCTAGACCCAAAAGCATAAAAGTTGCATGCAGCTGAAAACTCCCCTGACACCATTAACAGTGGGAATAATGTAAAAGACAGGTTGAGATCTATGTGCCAGATGTAAAACCTTCTGAGAGCTGTTCTCTACCAAGTGATACCCAGGATCCTGGACTTTCCAGCTCCAGATCCACAAGTCAGTGCAAGTCTTAAGCAATCTGAGCACCCACTCAGAGCACTGACAGAAGGGCACATTCCAGGGGAGTACTTGCCATCTTCCATACCCACTTTCAGAGACAGGACACCAGCCCATCAGGGACCTGAGGCATGCTGTATGCTACAGCCATTATTATGAGCTGCTGTGAATCTGGTAGCAGTGGTTTTGACCACCTCCATTTGCCTGCCCTGCTGCCTGCCAAAAACTACCCATCTTTGCCAGAGCTGGCACTAAGCATGTGTGCGTGTGTCCACTGCTTCAGCACCACATCCAGCATCTGGACTTAAAATGACTGTCAGCAGCTCCAGTCTGCTGGCTCTGGTGCCAAGGGTGAATCTCTAGAAGAGGCATGAAAGGAGGCCATGGGAGAGAGTAGGAGCACATGACCAAAGCTGGTAGAGCATAATTTATGTCACAACTCATCTTGTGGCTCCCTTAAAAGCTGTCTTCAAATGCTTTGCTACATCAGAATGAAGGAAAAATGAGTCTGCTGGCCTCTGTTCACCAAACAGTTTTTCTTTTCCTTGTAGAAAGTGGCACTGATCTGTATGCTACACAGAATAAATCACCAGGGCGATTTCTTCCACTGTGGTTGTAGAAACAAGTTTAGCAACATTTTTATTTTGCTGTGATTGAACCTTCCCACAGAGCTGCCATTCACAAATTTTATATGACTTGCAATATACTTTGCACCTCAGTAATTATATTCTAAGTTATCAAGTTCACACACGCTCTCTTTTTCTAGCAACCCACTCATGCTTGAGAGAAATTACTTCTGAACACGCTTAATTTTAAAGTCTTCATTTTACACACTGTATGTAATCAAACTTTTTATTAAACATTGCCAAGCAATCTGTCTCATTTAAAATGAGCTGCTAGAAGAGGTAAAGGTCCATTAAGCTGTTAATTGCACACTATAACTCTGATTTCTTGAAAAGTTATGTTGAATATAGTTTCCCCAAATGCTTAATTCCATACTTACCTAATTCTACTGCCACAGCTACTACATTGGTATATGATAACATATCAACACAGCCACGCCAGCAAAATTCTCCCATGTAGAAAGAGGAAGCAAAAAAAGAGGATTTAATTTCCATTTCTCTTGTTTGAGTTTGATATGGGGAATTTCACTGTACAGGTACGAAACACAATTCTGCTAATGTAACAATACAAGTAGACCCTAAAGGCAGAGCGCTTCTGCTACAGTAATGGCTTAAGTGATTTGAGAGCTCAAATTCATTGCAAGTAAACCTCAGTTAGACCTGAAAATGAAAATCAAGCAAGTGACATGGAAAATGTTATAGGCCACTGTTTTTAAATTACTTATAATGGAGGTCAAAAAATGCTTTAGGCTGCGAAAATAAAACTGAGATGACTCCAAAACATATCAGCCACATACAAACATTTTCAAAAAGATTGCCACCTCTTATATATGTTTCAGATATGGTTTGAATGCAGGTCTTTGTATGCAAAAACCACCATCAAAACTTTTAAATTTGACTATACCAAATTCAAGAAACATAACCGCTTTTTACATACTAGCTAATTAACTAGACCTTCATATCATGTAGCCTTGTAAAAAGTAATAGTATTTCTCATTCTTAAATGACTTTCTATCCATCTTTGTTTTAGTTTGTAGTAACTTGAATCATATGATAATGAAATTAGAGAGAGTGGAAAAGGATGAAGCATATATTAATTTCTCTCAAAAGGCACATAACTCAAAGCACAGTATCACATGAATGTTGCCAGTTATTTTTCCTTTTTTTCCCCTATTCAATCAGCTGTGCAGACCTCTTCACAACACTGAGAATGAAGTAATTAGCACTGGTATGTGTAAATTTACTACGTCCAGTAGGACACACTTTTCAGGGTAATCTCTCTCCTCCAAGCCTTATGACCTGTCCATAGGAACATCTTCAGCCACCTGGCTTTCCGATGTCTTATCAAAGCCATGCAGTTAAAAAAGGCAGAGCACCCTCCCAGCAAAAATTTGTGGTCAATCCCTTCCCACTTTGGAAGGCCTGTGATAGCTCTGAATTGCCAGGCATGCCTTCCTCACATACAGCAACGTATTTCATTGCACTGTCCACAGGGGACAACAACAACCAACAACCCCTCAGCAGAAATACCAGAATCCAGATGCATTAGCCCTTTCACTGATACTCGTGCTTACAGCTCTGACTTTCATGGGCCATAACCAGGAAGAAGGTTATCTTAGCTCTTTTTCACACAATAGAAAAAACACCCGAAGAAATCAAAAGGGCCCCAAATTTACAAAAGAAAACAGCATGAGTATTATGTTAAGTACAAACAGCCCTGAAACATATCAGCACTATCTTTCAAATTACAATAGCTGTTCAGGGACTGAGACTTCAGATTAAGAGAATTAAATTTCCAAAACTCAGTGGAGTGTGTGCTTATTTAATTAAAAGCAGACAGAATTTCATTTGCACTTCATTGTTAAGAACACCACCTATAATATCACATTTTGGCAGTGAATTTATACTGAAAGCATACTTCATCAAACTAATTCTGAAGTTCATTACGAACGCTAAATGCCAGTACTATTTGCTATAGCAATCCCATCCCATTTGGATGTTTAAATAGGCAAACATGGTCAGATAAACTTGGAGCGGCTTGTGAATGTCTTACACTTTTTTAGATGAAGTCTTTTGTATTTGACCTGCCACTGTGAGCTACATTATGTATCCTTGATTTCAAATTTTCACAGGTGTTGAAAAACTACAGAACTTTCTTGCTTGTACCTGTGCCTATAATGTACATCAGGTTATTTTATTTTCCTCTCACAAATGAAGCAGCATATTATAGTCATTAATGGACTATATCCCACACAGCAAGGATTTCTCACTGATAGACAGAAATTTACCCTTGTGCACTGCCTTCAGACAATGCATATGGCCCAGACTGTGCCCTTGTAAGGTCAGCACATGGTAAAACTTTCTCCCACCCAAAGGAGAAAGAGGGAGACTTAAAAGAGAAGGTACAGCATCCCATTTACTGAGACAGCCACTCAAGACAGCTGGAAAGTGCTACTGGAAAGTCAGAGACTCCCTCTTTCATCTGAGCAGCTGTGTCAGCTGAGTAGGAGGGAGGAGAGGCACTGCTCCTACCTATTTTGGCTCAGGCAAGTTTGGTTATCTGACTTAGAATCATGGTTGTTTAGGCTTCTTCCTTAGCTAAGGTAGTCTGTTGCTGACAGACTTACAAATTCCTTTCAATCTACTACTGCAATACATTTAACTCATCACAAATAAACACAGGCAAAGTTTATGCTGGGGTCATGGACAATAACGCAGAAATTATCTGCTTGTAGCACACTATTTACATAGGAGGGACACAACCAAGAAGAGTTAGGAGGTCTGGTTTAACCCAGGCTCAGGCACTGCCTTCATACGCTGTCTCAGTCACAACGCTTCAGAGTCTGTACAGTTTCTTAGTCCAGTTCAAAAGCACAGTAATACCCAAAGAGCTAAACAGGCAGGCTGTAATAACAGTTACTGTAAATGTGTCATTACATAATTGCAGTTAAAAATCAAGTGATCAAAACCATCCATAAATACCTTTTGGAGGAGAGGAAACATTTCCCAAGCATTTACTAAAAACCCCCACATTATACTGTGTATACGATGTTAACGGAGTTCACATTAAGCATTCTGCCGTAATTAAAGTTCTATATATGTGGCCTGCTGTTCAGTCCTCAGAAGACCACACAGATACTTTCCAGTAAGCTTGTACAAGGGGACTTCAGGGTTTGGAGCGTATCGGTGTGGGACTAAAGGGTTTCCAGCACTGCAGGGCTAGCAGAGCAGCTCTTGTCTAACAGAACATTTTGGATTCTAATTTTCACTTTCCACTGGAAGACAGACCTGTGTGAAATAAAACAACCTTCGGCTTTTATGAATTTACAGCCAGATTGTAAGCATCTTCAGACGAGCTCTTACTGGCAGGCAGATCTCATTCTCCTGTTGCAAGAAACTTGGCATGGACAGCAAGTGAACTGGAGGTTTCGCAGCAGGGTCACCAGAGATCCAGCACCCTAAAAGATGGCTGAGTGGGACATCACACAGGATTTTGGCACCAGAATTTTGGAACCAACAGGTCAGTGAAATTTTTCTTAGCAGGGCAAAAGCAACCAGGATTCTGCCTCACACCTGTGATGCAGAGTGCTTCCCTTTATAGCACGAAAGCCTCAGCATTATATTCCAGAGGTCAGTTTTAGTATTGTTCATCATGTTTGATCTTTTGGTGGTTTCGGTTTTTTTTTCCTTCCTGCAAGATAACACTGTTTTCATACATAGTTTACTCAGAAGTCAGAAAAATCTGTTCTGTGAACACTGATAGATTTTCCAAATAAGTGATTCATATCTCTAAAGCCTCCTTTATCGCATGACAGGTATTGTGCAAAAAAATGTAGTGAAACACTAAACACTTTTAAAAAGGTAAAAAAGACAAACTAAAAGAAGTGGTAAGAGGATGGCTGAGAATAGCCTGAGTGTTGAAAAGCTCCTTTGAACACCATCGACTGTGAACACTGGATTCATCACAAGCCTAGGGAGTCTTCATAAAATCTAAAGCATATACATCTTACTCCTCTAAACGGTGTTGCCATCCAAAAGCTTTCAATAAATTCTAAAGTATTAGCCACATGTTATTGAGCTGGTACTCAATAATACTAATGATGCAATTTTCTTCTGCCTTGACACGTACCAAATATACTAATAAAATCTATCAAATTAAACCTGGATTCACTAGATGTTATTAACCTTAATATAACGGAGACAGTTCTGTTCCAAGTCTTGCTTCATTTATCTTTCATATTCCAGTATCTTACCATGATTCATGCTGCTTCTTAAAGGCACCCTTTAATTTCAAGGACACCATCTTTAGTTACAACCTCAGTATTGGAAATAAAGTTTAAAGCAGGTGAGAAACTTGAATTAATGAATAAGCAGAGAAACAAAGGAAAGAATAAAGAAAGTTAGAAGGAACTCATTAATATTGCCAGCATATACTACAAAGGTCTATCTGAGTTTTAGGCACTTATTTGCTGCATATTTTCAAACTACCAATGAAAGCTAGTGCATTTAGCTTCAAAGAACTAGACGCTCAAAGTGACCAAGTTAATCAAACAATTTTCTCTCCTTCAGGTCAATGTGGTTTGCCACACAATACCTCTCTGTACAAAATCTCAGTCTTCTTTCGTTTTTGCTTCATTCATATCAGTATCAACCACTTTATGGACCACATTATCACTTTCAGCCTAGAATGAAATTTCAGAACAAGAACAAACAGGAAACATCATCTTCCAACAAATTTATTACATTCTAGAAGAATCCCCATAAAGACGTGCTTTCTTTCATCCTGGAAATCCATCGTGCCTGAAGGTTTCCTCTATTCATTCGAAATGCCCATGCCATTTCCTTATCTTTACAATACGTTTTGTCTTCTCCTAGCACCCAGAATATTTGATCAGGTCACATCACCACTTAAAGAATCTTTTACTCTGTCACAATTACCATACCATTGATTGCCATACTGCAGGACTTATTTCAATGACCCCATTATATTTTGGCTACACATTTCAGAAAGACAAAGGCAATCCAGAACAAGCCCAGAGACAGGGTCAATGACATTGGGGTGGGGGATGAAGACTACAATTTGGAGGTAGAATCTAGAGGAGCTTATCTTGTTCAACCTATCAAAACAGGAGAATGGGACAAGTCTCCTCTACATAAATGCATCAGAAGCGGTTAATGATAGAAAAGACCGCAAAAGCCTATAGGCAACACAGAATTTTGATGCAGAAACAAAAGGACACTGGCTTCTCATGAGCCAGTGGAAGAGGGAGTTTTCTAGCCCTCCCATCGGGAAAGATCATCAATAGCAGATGAAAAGTACCCTGTAATAGCAGGAGGTGAGACACAAAAACCCTGAAGGACGTGTGCATTCCCATACTCTTGAACCATACCAGCTGGGATGTGTTTCTGACCTGGCTCTTCTGAAACCCGGCACCGTAAAGCCCTTACTGGGCCCTTACACTCTCATTTCATCCCTGCTCAGGCTAAGGTGGCCAGTTTGCACCACATCATTACCCCTTTCAGTCACTGCCCATCCTTCTGCACTCCCTGTTCTCAGTTTCTTCTGCTCGACACTGCTGCTGCAATGCTCCCACTCGCTCCACTCCCTTTGGTGTTTAACACATCACCCAGGCAGCCTCGAAGCTGTACAGCTGCCCTGCTTTTTGCCACAGAAAGGTTCAAATTTTCAGCAGGGCAGCAATGACCTCAGTAACAAGCCGTAATATATTTAATGAACACAGATAGCTGACATCTGCCTGTGGCCAAGTGGGTTCTCAGGGCTGAGAGGAGAAGAAAAAGCAACAACCATGAACAGACGTGGCATATTAACTGAGAATTTCAGCAAGGCAGCAGGTTGCAGAGGGCAGCAAAATACTAAAAAACCCCAGTGTTAGGACTACAGCATCTAGCATGGGTGCTGTAAATAACCTGTTCATTAAAGAAAGATAAAGCTGAAGGCATATGCCATTGTTTGGCAAAGCAAATGTGTTTGCTCTGTAAGAAGACTGGATGAGCTACAGACAGTCTGGAACAACACATAAAAGCCAATGGCATTATCAGAGATGAGAAGGCAGCCGCAGTTACACTTGATGTAACAGGGACAGAAGATAATTCTCAGGCTACATCACAACTGAGAAAAAAAAAAAAAGAAATGAAATCACTCAAACACTGCAGAGTCACCTGCCCCCAAAGTTACCAGTACTTACAGATCATATCTGCTTCTGGAGAAAAAAATAATGGAAGTTCCTGAATACATCGCTATATTCAGGAGGTTAGAAGTTCACCAGTAGTTTAGAAATATATATATATATTCAAAATGTAAATAATATGCCACGAACTAGCTAGCCCCTGTTCATAATGACAAAAAAAATATAAGGAACACTAATAGCTATTCACTTAGGTGGACTTTATAATAAAACCATTTCAGTGGGTACCGGTGTTTAAAGGGCTAAAAATCAAGACAGGATCGTGAAGTTTGCGCAACAAAAACAGTACCAAATAGCTGAGGAAACAGAACAGTAAGTAGAGTCAGAATTTACATGCTTTCGGATGGGTGTTTTGGGTTTGTGTGGTGGGGTTTTGGTAGCAGGGGAGGGGGCTACAGGGGTGGCTCCTGTAAGAAGCTGCTCCCCCGGCTCCAAGTCGGACCCGCCTCTGGCCCAGGCCGACCCCATCAGCGATGGTGGTAGTGCCTCTGGGAGAACAGATTTAAGAAGGGGAACCTGCAGTGGGGAGGAGATTGGAACGTGAGAGGAACCCCTCTGCAGATACTGAGGTCAGTGAAGGAGGAGTGGGAGGAGGGGAGAAGGGGATGCTCCTGCAGCCCGTGGTGAGACAGCAGGCTGTCCCCCTGCAGCCCAGGGAGGGGAGCGGGGAAGCAGATGCCCACCTGCAGCCTGGGGAGGAGCCCACGCCCAAGCAGGGGGATGCCCCCCAAGATGGCCGGGACTCCATGGGAAAGCCCGCGCTGGAGCAGTCTGGGAAGTCTGTAGGACTGCAGCCTGCGGAAAGGACCCACGCTGGAGCAGTTCATGAAGAACTGCAGCCGGTGGGAAGGACTCATGTTGGAGAAGTTCATGGAGAACTGCAGCCTGTGGGAGGGACCCCGCGGTGGAGCAGGGGAAGAGTGAGGAGTCCTCCCCCTGAGGAAAGGAGCGGCAGAGACAAGGTGTGATGAACTGACCCCATTCCCCGTCCCCCTGAGCTGCTGAAGGGGAGGAGGGAGAGAGAACCGGGATTGGAGTTGAGCCCCAGAAGGAGGGAGGGGTGGGGGGAAGGTGTTTTAAGATTTGGGTTTACTTCTCACTATCCTTGATTTGATTGGTAAGAAATTAAATTGATTTTGTTTTTTCCTCGAGTCTGGTTTTTGCCCGTGACCATAATTGGTGAGTGATCCCTCCTGGTCCTTGTCTCAACCCACGAGAGTATCCTTATATTTTCTCCTTCTCGTCTCACCGGGGAGGAGGAGGGAGTGAGTGGCTTCATGGTGCTTTGTTACCAGCTAGGCTTAAGCCATGACAATGGGGAAAAAAGACTCATAATGCAAATGATGACTGTTTAAGGACTCAAGTCTGCTGGTTAAAACTGTAGCAAGGTGGGGCTCAGGTAGCAAATATAAGGATGAGTACAAAAAGCTCTGCCTTTCAGCAGAAGTGACACCAGGAATTTCAGATTCATTGAGACACAGATGCCACCAGGGAAGCCCTTGGAAATGCTGTAGTGTCTCTTCAACAGCTTAATTATAACAAAGATGAAGTATTCAGATTGCTTTACAAGTTAAGTGAATAAGGTTCAAAATGGAGCTCAATACCAGGTTTGCTAACTTCATAGAAAGATTATTAGAGACTACTTAAAAAGGTGCAGTAATAAATTATCTCTGTGCTCCTAAAAACATAGATGAATTAATCTTTCCCAGGGTCATGATGTTAAATATAAGATAGAAACAGCATAGGTTAAACTTTCAGCTGTTAAGCACTTCTCGGTAGAGGATCACTGAGTAAGTTTCAGATGGTGGTGCAAAACAGAAAGTGTCTGCAGTCTTCAAAAAAATTAGACATGAGAAAAAATATCAGCTGAATTTCGGACAACATAGATACCTCAAGATGGCATTCAGAATTTCTTAACTTGAAGCAAATGGAGCACCTCTTCAACGCTACGTAACTTACACTGAGAAACAGAAGGCCACTGAGTCAAAACAAAGTCATCAAGCACAGCAGGTGCACACAGGGGATGGCAGAAATTTTTTTTTGTGCTAAATATCCAGTCTTCCAAAGGCTTTATTTAAAATACAAATAATCATCTAGGCCAGTAATGAAGTTGTCAGATTCCCCTGGAGCTAGCAGAGCAACTGCCAGTGTTCCCAACAGCTAGACAGGACCGTTACTACTCACTGAAGAGCTAGGGCAACAAGTATTACCAGAAAAGTCACAGACCTGTGTCTCACTATACTGCTTCCTAGGAAGCAACCGCAAATCCAGAAGAGGGAGGAACACTGCATTTCTTCTACAAGTACTACACACCCTAGGGAGGGAAAAAAGTTTCCATATAAACCCTGAAAGAAACAAGGAGATGAAGAAAAGGGGAAAATGGGATTTGCACTGGGGAAATTGCACTATTTTTATCAATGTGTTTTGTTCCAGTTGGAATGTCTCATACATCAGCTCAGGTGCCCTTTCACAGACTTCCCCACGGACACAGAGGCCACCAGGTCCCTGCCAAAAGAGCAGCTGAGGAGACACGAGGCTGTGTGCATTTAAGAAACGTGAACTAACATGGTGGCCCGAATCCAAGTAAGCCTGTACCACTGTTCCTATTCTGAATGTTATCTGGAGAGCAATGGCACAGCAAGATCACTTTTAAACTTATTATTCATTGCTTCTTTGTTACAGCCACATCATAAAAGCAGGTTCCTGAGGTTTTTTTCTGAATTGGGAAGGAAAAAAATTAAAGGTCATATCCACCCTTTTTCAGACCTCTTTGCAAAACACCTTCTAACCACCTATACAAATTAAACTCAGAATTGCCCAGAAGCATTTCATCCTTTGTGTTCATAAACTAGCAATCTTGACCTCCAGATTTTAATTTATTTTACTGAAATATTTATTTCTTTCAATAAATGAAGCATTCCAGATTTGGCTCTCTTTGCAACAAAGATTGCTCAAAGAGCATGATCGTGAATGTACAAATTTTATTTACTGCAATCTCTTCATACAAACCATGAAGGTATAAAGCTGACTACCAGAAGAGTAACAGACAGTATTAGCAAATTCCTTTCTAAAGCTTCAGTTTACCAAGTTAATGGCTAATGAATTTATTAAAACAGAGATGAAAGTCCAGGAGCAAAGTTCCAAAGTAAAACAGACTGATTTCATTGGTTCTTAAACCAACCTCCTAACTTATTAAAAAATAACAGTACATGTTACCCTGTCCAGAAACTTTTTACTACCTTGCATAGGATTGCAAAGAGTAAACCCACCAAAAGTAATGGATTGACTCCTAGAAACAACTGTTTATAAAGTGGAGTCCTTTGTCTTCATTTTAAGTTTACTATCCATCCCACTAGCTTTTTTCTTTTAGTGCTAAGAAGAAAAGAAATAGGTTCACACAGTTGTATAAAAGGCTAGGTGTGGCCAAGGAGAAACAAGAAGCATCTGCACCAAAGCTATTGCTCTGTTGTCGCTCGGTGCATAACAGAGCACAGAGCTGGGATATCAGCCAGCTCACTGTGGGCACACTGGGACTGTTTCATTGCACGCCTGTGTAAAATCATTACATGAGGAAAAAGATCACCCGTCTTGCCTATTATCAAGCTTTTCCAAAAAAACTATCCATTATTCGTAATTATCTTCTAATGCTTCTCCCATTTGCCGTGTACAGAGTCACCCCAGCGAGCACTGTCGCCTTTTGCTAGACTTCACTGACTGTGGTATTTCAGACTTGCCCTGCTGAGCAGCGGGATCAGCAAAAGCAGCATTTGCAAATGGCGTTACAGAACAAGCATGCAAAAGGGCTGAAGCATCCTAGTTTTGAAACAAGGTTTTCAAGTTGATAGGTACCATTAATGAGGACAGGACGCAGCACTCAGATGTCACTCATCTGTATGGTCTCTCGTCGATGACCTTTGCAAAGGACAAATCAATACTAAGCAAATACTGTATCTACTATTTCTTACTGTGTAGGAAAGGTCAACCAATTTTCATGTATGTATCAGTTCTAACATCACTGTTTTCAGACACAGAACTGCTTAAACCTGGGAATAAAGACAAAATTCTTAACTTGTGCATAGTACTATTTCTTTTCAAAAAAAGACTTGGAATGGAAAATTGTTTCACAAGCAAGGTATAATGCTTAGAGAAGAAATGTAAAGCTTTACCTTGCTATCATGAACTACAATGTAAATGAAATTAGAAACAGCATTTATAAGACTGCTTCCTTAGCAAAATCCAGTACCACCTGTGTGTTTTACCAGAGAAGCAAATATTTTTTTTAAAATATTAAGCCATTTACATTCATTTTTGCATGCCCACTGCACTTTTTTTCATTTTTATGTGCAGGCCACAGAAATTATTCTCCTCTTACAGTTCACTTAGATGGCATATTTTGGGAGAGGCCTTTATAGAAATACACTTTTTGGTTCTTTATTTAAACTTGATCCCATTTAGCTCAATGCCAAATCCTTTTCAGTGAGAAAATTCTATAATACACATATTGCCACAGTCTAGGAGATGCCTGGTGCTGAAATCTTAGCTGAAATTTCTTGCTTTTTTTTTTTATACATACTTGAATTCTCAAAGTATGATTAAGTTTAACATTTCATAGCAACTGAAAATTCAAGGATGAACATCAAAACCCTACTGAACTCAACAACACTGTATTTAAATGAAAAAGTATGCTGTTGCATATCTTAAACACACCACAAACATAAAACAACAGTAAAACTTCAGTCTGGCTCCGGTTAGAAGACACTGCTGCACTATTTGATATTGCAAGTGTAAGATCTACAAGACCTACAAGGTAAGATTTGTTTTAAAATACTCAGAAAGATAGTATTTTAAAACATTTGCATATAGGAAAAGGGTTATTTAATACTCAATATAATGAATTTCTGAGTTGCATTATCTGCAGCATCATAAGGAGATACTGCACTCATGTTCTTTAGCTGTTTGGAAGTGGAGCAATGGCATTTCCATACATCCATAAGCAAAGTCATAAAAAGGACCTATAATCTTTTGATGAACACATTTAATACATTTCGATAAGGTTTACTACAGTTCTTGCTTCCTCTTCTCAGGATCACTCGTGGTGAATGTAGAGATACACATGATGTTAAAAATGTCGCAGCAGTTCATTTCAAGTAAAGAAAAGCAATGTTTTTAAGAATAAAATAGTTATTCTACTCTTATTGTACTCGAGTTGGTCAAGAGGTAAGCCAGTTTGATGATTGTAATTTTGTAAATCACAGAAAACATCCATTGACAAAAATATTTAATAATTATTTTCTTGGAAATCCATGTTCTAAGAGTGGTTTCTGTCAGTCAAGCAAATATGAAGGCAAAACCAAATCATACAGCTTTGTGCTTTGAACAGTGTATGCTGCCAGACTAGGAAAGTCTATTCTGATGCTGCTATCACCAATATCGACAAATATAAATCAGAAATTAAGCTTTGTGTTTATTTTTAATTAATTGCTTGTGTCATCAGAATTTTTTTTTTTTTTTTTAAATCATACTGGGTTGGAGTCAAACCCTATAAAAAACGCCATACCTCTGGCTGCAGCCATGTGCCAAAAGCAGAATTATAAGCAAGCAATTCATTTTAAGATTTCTGAAACTACCCACTGAATGATTCTTTCACTGAGGAAATCCAGTCTATGCACTGTAATGCAGGACAGAGCTGTCTGTCTCCCTGTCTTGTCATATTGCTTATTTTGATTTGCTGCAATGGCATGGAAGTATAGACTTTTAATATACATTTATTGCCTTTTAGATAGCTGACTTACTGACAGTGTTTTTGGGGCATTTTCTTCCTGAATTTTTATGACTGTCTTTTTGATGACTATGCTTTTTAAATTTTTATTGGGGAATAATGGCTGAATTTCTATAGGGATAGATGACAAATTCTGTTAGGTGCAATACTAAAAATGTTCATTTGGATGCAGAGGGCTTTT